>PNEQ01013625.1:0-29223 GCA_003012365.1 Medauroidea extradentata | reverse complement strand
AGACTTTAACTTTGTCCGTCCTCCCCAGCGTCTTTTATATTGTGTTTATAGCAAATATATGGTTCCTTACCACAAAACATGTCTGAACATTGTGATACCTCCCTTTTTTGAATTATGTTTAACTCTGCTGTCTCCCTAATTAGCTCAGAGAGAGGCAGAGTCGTTACCACCCGAATTCATACGAAACGGGGGGTTTCAAGCTCTATTTTAATGCATAGTGACTAATTAATATAACATATCACTGCTCACGTACAAAAGTACAGTATGTCTTGTACAAGGACTTTTTTTTAAGGTTTCAATGGCAAATGCGGGAAATAATATGTAACAGGACAAGCGAAAACATAGTTTTGTTTTGACCTTTGCTTTGAACAAAGAGAGAGAGAGAGAGAGAGTGTGTGTGCGTGTGTGTGTGTGTGTGTGCGTGTGTGCGTGTCCTGTGCGAGTGCACTTGTATCAGTTTAAAGACTTACTTATCGTCGACAACGATGAATCTATAAAGTAAAGCAGTAGCTCAGATAATTAGAAACGGGAAGGTAGCGGTCTTGACACACATAAAGGTATTCCAGCATTCACATATTGATTTCCGAAAAACATAGAATAGATAAATTTAGAATTTCGGACCGAGAATCTAACCCGGTTTCTACTAGACTGCAAGACCATGAGATAAAGGCTTTGTTAAGTGATACAAAACATGTTTGGCGAAACAAAAAATGTATTTATTTAGTAACAACTGAAAATTACTTTTTCTGAAATCAAATACCAATGTAGCCAATTGGTGTAAGACTCTGTTGGCAAATTAAAACCTTTGTTTGCTTGTATTTATACTT
Organism: Medauroidea extradentata; assembly: GCA_003012365.1. Classification (NCBI taxonomy): domain Eukaryota; kingdom Metazoa; phylum Arthropoda; class Insecta; order Phasmatodea; family Phasmatidae; genus Medauroidea; species Medauroidea extradentata. The sequence continues at coordinate 28,396 of PNEQ01013625.1, read as the reverse complement.
TAGCATTTCATCACAAAACCAAGGCGGTACTGTTTCAGGCCTAAGCAATTTGTGATCGAAGATAGTACGTACGTACTCAGGAATAGAAAAAAAACGTTAGTATTACAAGTATACTTGTGCCTTAAAAATTAATGACGCTGACGTGTGTATTTTCAGAACTTACTCTTCTATTTACAGTTTACTGTCCAAATTGTTTCATTTAGACTGTTTACGTCTGCGTAGATTATCATTAAAATATTTACCACCATAACTAGTCTAAGCCGTTGGGTGTGATTTTTTTTGCAAGGCCTGCAGATTCTCAGAGCTGTGCAAAGCTTATGTATGTGCTGTGTACTAACAATATTGAAAATCAACTGCTGCTGTAACAACTTTGCAACCAGCGTTCCAATAGTTGTAGTTTCCAGTAGCTCAGAACTCTTATAGTTATCGAAAATCATACATCTTACTAGTTGGCCACACTGGGTGCTCTTTGTATTGTCACAGTAACGTTCTCTGATAACAAGAACTGATAGGAACATGCGACTAAGGATAACGCATGATATTTCTCAGTTAATACCTGGTCAGATAACTTTAAGGGCCGCATTATGCAGCATGAACCTAGCCAAAGCCATCTTTAGTAGAAGGCCAGGGCTTTAGATATGTCAACCCTGCACACAAGGATCATATAAACTCCTTTTCGCTCACCAAAGAGAATGGCTGTACATGATTCGTTATTCTGGCCTGCATACCTGCGAATCAGGAAAGCCGATGCCATTGGTGAGACATAATATGTGTTAATATGACCCTTCCTGGCAGGGTTGCCAGATAAAAGGCCGCGGCCTTCTACTAAAGATGGCTATGAGCTAGCACCTTCGCCCCTACGCCAAGTCTGCACGTCGAGAACACAGAGCAGCACGTTATACAGAGTGTTCCATAAACAAACGAATTGTAAGCTCACCACGCGAGTCCTGGGATAAAATGGAGACGAAAATATTACTGGCAAAATGTTGTATGATGACATTTTATTTTCACAATGTGGCAACATTGCACTGTACATACTCCCCTCTTGCGCTCCACATATATCTTATTTATATTTGTTCTGACATGCATATCACTAGTCTAGGTTAAAATCCTGAACTGTCCAAACATGACTCTATGTTTACTTGACTTAACATACATGAAATAATACCTGATCATGGAGTGTAGTGTTGCCATATTGCGCACATAAAATGTTGTAGTACATTTTGCCACTAACATTTTCATCTCATGTTTAACCCAGGATTCGTATGTTGATATTAGGCGTTTGTTTCTGCACATCGTGTATAATATGATTGTGGAAAAAATAATGAAGACCATGTTGCTACACTAAAAGCGCTGGGGGATTAAGGAATCCAGATACACAAGCTCAGGTTGTATGTGTGGCTGGAAGAATACGACCACTGAAGTCAACAATGACTAGCGCATAAGACCAATAGTCAGATGAGGGTTGCTACATCTTGCTATTTTGAGACAACCAGTGGTGGTAACGCGCACTATAATGGCATCACTATATGGAAGAAGCCCCGTTCACCTCGAGAACATTGTCACACGTATCTGTGAACCAGCGGGTCACTGAGAATCCAGCAGAGTACACCACGTGGACTCAGAAGAAGAGTTGTGGGTGGATTGAAACCTGGTCTTTAGGCTCTAGCAGAAAGAGGCATCTGTTGCTCTCAGAAAACAAAGTACATCAGACAGCTGGACCACTATGTAGACTTTGACGGTGTATAAGAACTAGAAGATGGCCGAGAGATCTCTATGCTTAAGGACGTGAAGATATTCGCAGCAGCGATGTTAACATTGATAGCTTTGCCAGAAGGTGAGACAACATCATATTCTTCCACACAAGAAGATCAATACCATTTGACAGGTAACGTCGTCAAAAGGGATCTAGAGATACTAACTTAACTCTTATAAATGTCCATGCGGAGAACAGGGAGATCTTCGACATCGACGTTGCTCGAAGAGAAGGCATATGTCAGATGGAGCTTTAACTTCAGGGAACCATTTAATGGTTATAAGATCCTACGCAACTTACGGATGAAGAGACGATCCTCAAGGATGGGAGGACGGTAAAATACACCTATTCCCCTATGCATAGAACAGTTCCGATGTACCATGTTTGGAAGCATTCGGGTAAATCACTTAGGGCAGTAGGGCGCACACAATGAGGACTGGCGGACAGATATTTTAACTGGGAAACTTACTATCAAGTTCCACAAGTTGACCTCAAGGAACAGGGAGGACGTAAGCGGAACATTAAGGTCAAGTGAAGGACAGAAGTTACTCAAAAGAGTAAAAGTGCTGGAGAAAGAAAAAGAGAAAAAAACCTGCAGAGTACTGTCCGCAAAACAACCGTAGAAGTTAACATTCACACTAAGGTCTGCATAAGCACAAGTCTTTGTACACTTAAAAAGTGTATTAAAATTGATCTTAATAGTATAGGCGTATGTACATTGTTAACTTAACTATATATTTTACTGGGTCAAGAAAATCAGATGTGTAACGTGCTATATTATTTCGTGTAACTATATGCATTGTTAACTCATTAAGACCTAAACAGTTATTTGGTAATATTAACAGAAATATTTGGTTCATAATTTTTACTGAGCCATAATTCAGATAGATGTACAAGCGCGTCAGTAATCTGAGAGCTGAGACACTTTGTTGACTGCGGGAAGAATTCATAAACTTGTATAAGTGGCAAAGCAGAACATGTCCGCTAAACACCAGGAATTTCATAAACTTTCCAGTTAATGCATTCATTTAAATTTTCTTTTTATATTTACTTACCAGCAGCAAAATAGTTTGTACTAACTACCTGACATTGACATAGTATACGACTGAAACCGTAAATAAACGCGGGGACGAATTAACTGTGCAGCGACCATAAACATGAGTGATACTAGTAAATAAATTCCATCGAACGCTTTCGTAAATATAATACATAACACACATTCACCGGCGTACCTCATGACAGGATTTCTCCTAAAATAATAAAAAAAATGTCTTTATTGTAGGAGAAACAATTAACACTGCCATCTGCAAGTCTTAATTATCTATTCGTTCATAGCGTAACGCCTACTTGAAGGTTGAGAATTTATGTATTTGACACATATTGTTTCTGTAGATTTTTATTTGAAGCATTTATAAACAGCACGGTTGTATTAAAAAACTACGAACGAATAAGAGGTTGACACTGCTTGCTCCGGGCTCCATGGTCTCGCTTACATGAAGATGTAGTTAGCATAGTCCTGGTGTGTCAAGTTCCCACCTACAACTGTTCAAATGGCAATATAAAACAAGGTTTGTAGAAGTCAAAATGTTCGCATGGAATTGTCAGCAAACTGTTTTATACTAAAATACGGATCGTGAGTTGCACTGAAATTATTTTAATATTTTATTTAAATTTAAATGTATTTATTTTCCAGTTTTACCGGACCTTTGCTTCTCGGTGCAAATAAATAAATCAATATTGTTGTTTGTGAAATTTTGTGAATAAAAATACTTTTTAACTGCCGGGCAACTTCTAACCCAAACTATAGATTCCTTTGCAATTTTAAAGAGAAGTATGAAATACTACCTGGTTTTATAGGCTGGAGGTATGTATGTATGTATATATGTGTGTATGTAGGTACATATGTATATATGTATATACGTATGTATATAGGACCTAAATGTATGGTATCTAGGCAACACTTCCGCCAAGTAATAGTATTTTACGTGCGCCGTACTTTCAGATAAATGCAACCTGTGATACGGTTGTTTAAGGATTGCAAAATCCATCCAAGAAAACTTCAAATGACTTATGCATGATTCGGCGAATTTGTGCACCCAATTTAGTTTTGTAGCATTTTCACAAAATGTTAATTTTTTATTTATTTTTAGAAAAAAAATGAATTTTTGTGAACAACAATATCACCAAATAAGTACATTCTGAAAAATTGTAATACATTTTGAATTTTTGTTCACTGAGCGACAAAAACTATCTGCTATTAAAAGTCAGTCCTGCGACACATGTTGTTTCCAAAATTTATAGATATTTTTTCTTTTAAAAAAGCACTTTTAAAAAGTACTTCTGTGCCAAATTTGTTCCCAAATGTACCGAGCCGTAGGAAATTTCTTTGATCTTGGATGAAATGCTTTTAACAAATGTTTCACAGATTGTATTTCTCTGAGAGCATGGTGCAACGTACAAAACAGTTTCTTGGTAGAAGATGCACTTTTTGTCTACATACCAGGCGTTGTATTATTTTCACAGAAACAGTTTTGTACATATTTCTGATAAACGTTGCATTCTAGGAGCTTGCAACACGGATTTTTTTTGTTTATTACGGTGTACTTCTCGAATAGACAACATGAATTGTTCACTATTCCTGACGGAAAAGTAATTTTATGTAATATGAGTGTGGACACCCCTAATATTTTCTTTAAAGAGAAAGGTTTAAATGCTGAATGTTTTACAGGTTAAAATCTCTGAATCAGTAAACATTACCCACAGAATCGTAATTTAAATTCTAACTGATGACGATATTTCGACAAATTACTATTTTGAACTGGATTTTTCATAGGCACCGTAACATTCTTAATACCCCTTATTATTCACTTATTTTTAAAGTGTCCCTTTTAATGTCTGCTTACTTTTTTAATGTGAATAATAAACTCCCGTAATTTCTGTTACAGCGTGTATGTGTGTGTGTATATATATATATATATATATATATATATATATATATATATATATATATACATCAATGTAATAATTCACTCTATTTTCAAAAAATAGCATCGTCTATTAAAAATCACCGAGTGGAGTTAGGGGAAGTAATGCTACAATACATATGCAAAGTGACCCTGTTTCAGAGTATTTTAATGAATTTTTTCTTTAAAAAATTAAGTTGCTCTCTATTGCACATTAAAAATAGAATTTTATTTCTATTCGTTCTCACAGTTTGTATTGGAAGTGCTGGGCCCCAAAATCTTTTAAAGGGCTAGGAATTTTCACTACCTACATTCCTGGCGATAGCACCAATATTTGAGGCTGTAATTTTTTCTTGTTTATCGTCAGTTCCGTTTTTTTTACGAGTGTGAGTCGCTGCGCGTACGTTGGAGCATAAATTGCGTAGAAGGCAATTACCCGAAGAATTTAGTATTCAGTTCTTGTTAACCCGGCTGCTGTTGGACACAAACTTTTGTGTTTACGGTTCTGTGCGAAATGTCCCCCCTCCCTGCTCTTCCTATCCAAGCTTCCGCTCCCAGTTTCCGGTCTAATATCGGAGGGTATTGACGCAGGCTCCGCCAGGGTCCAGTGATTTATCTGGACTATTAACAGCCGCCTTGCCTGGCCGCGCGGCTGCAAGGATTGGCCGCGGGGAGGCGAGGGGTAAGATAAATAATGACACGGCGCAGGAAGAGAAAGTTGGAGTCGCCCGTGTGGAGGGCGAGGACAAGCGACGGTGGTGACGATGTTACCATTGGACGGCTTCCAGTGTGGCCCATATCTTTCCACGGAGCGGACGACAATGTCCTTGAAGAGGCGATAATGCGTCTTTAAAGTTGCCGCTGTGAAGACGCCCATAACATCAACCTTACCGAGAGAAGAATTGCTCCTTGTGTGAAAGAGCAGGGATTGCAGGCAGGGATTCAGAAATGTTTCTGCTACAAGAACTTGCAGGTTGGACCCCAGTGACTTGTACATTCGTATGTCTTACCTTGTTGTTGATTGGCAGCTGCCGCAGTGAATGGACAACTTTAACATATCTCGTAATTAGAGCCGCAATATGGCGGCGAAAGAATGCTTGCACCACTTGGTTTCAATTCTCTTCTTCATGTAGAGTACTTGGATAGTTTACCTCTCATCTCTTGGTGTTCTACTGGCTAATTCCAAGCGTATAGTGTTGAATTACAATAAGCCTATTCTAATTGGTGCAGTCAGATGAGAGGCGTGTCTGAATATAATGCGCTGCTAGTAACCATGGACTCCTGGTACATAATAGTCCAGAGTAACTGATGGTTTCTAGCAGTACACTCCAAATAAATAATGCCCAACCTCAAAAAATAATAATTACAAACGTTATATTTTGAAATATGGCCTCTCATTAATAATTTCTAAGTAACGCCTGTTTGTTCTACTTCTTTCATTACAAGAGATGGGCTTGGATATTGTTCTGTGCCCGTTTCGTCCCCGAAAAATAATTATAATCGTGATTCCGTAACGTTAGCTTAGTATATAAGATATTTAAATAACTTTAACATAGTTAAATGACAAATATAAACTTCGTTAGAAATCCATGACTTCTCGCTGAAATTTTCACTTTCACAGATATCACTTCAAAAATGTATGTCCTTAACGTAAACTTTCTCGATTCATCTGCGTCAGCTTAGATTCCTCGTCCCTATAAGTACACTGGCCACTATAGAATATCCACTGACATATAACAGAACGTGTAGGTATCACGTGATATTCCCGTTAATACCTACTTGTGTAAAACTGGCTTGCAGTAATCATAGGCATGTCAAGACAGCCGTAATTCAAGCAGAGAAGTTGCTGTGAAGTATACGTTCTTAGCGTTCAACCTGACGTGTAATATATCCGTGAAACTCATATACCTCTTAGTAATCAGCTTCAAGCCATGTTGGGCGTGATATCTGTTCGTGTTTGATATCAGACCAGATTGAGATAATTCACGTTCTGTGTCCAACCGTCAGTCGCGATGAATATTGTGCCACTTAGCCTATGAAAATAGCAATGAAATGATACATAATTTGTAACCTATCATACTTTATGCAAATAATAAAATTATTTGAGGATTCGGTGAAAGACTTCAAGTATGGGAAAAATACCTATAAAGAAAAATGCCAACTCCAGAGAATTAACTATAATAAATGGTGTCATAAAGTATTGCGATAAGTGACTGATAACTACTACATACATAGTGCTCCGAGAATGTTACGTCTAACGGAAAATATGGAACCACCTTAAGTGTAATTTTACATGGAAAACAAAAAAATTAGTTACACTGCATCTGATGCCTTGTAGAACCGTCACTGCGGTTACCTACATGAAGCTACATGTACTGACAACAAAACTGGTAGTTGCAACTACTTTCACGAGACGTTTGTCAGGATTTTAAAACATCACGCATTGTGACACGAGAATTTTATATATTATATATGCATACGCGAATAGCCAACTTGCCGGTGAGACAAATACTTTGGCTAACAAATGCCAAGTTACAGTAATTATCACAACTACATAATTTCAACAGCTAATTCTAGATTCATTTCTGTACGACTTTGGTTCAGGTAATGTGCCAGACATTAAATTCGTTCTTTGCAGCATACGAAAGTGAACATTCAATGACTGTTTGATAAAGTTAAATAAGAAGTCATCTCACTGTCTTGAATCGAGATTTTAAACCACGTGCCTAAATTACTATTTCCCACCCTGCAGCGGAAATCCCTGTATTGAACACCCGGAAAATGCAGAACGTAAGCGATCATATCGTACGGAGATTTAGTACTCGGGATCCAGTCACGGAGATAACAAAGCTGAATTTTAAAACCAGCTGATTGGAAAAAATTAGGCCGTGGTTCAGCGAGGGTGTGTGCACATACTTGGCCTATACAATCGTGGCTTGATCAGTTTGCCGCTGGCCGCGTTAGTGATAGGCTTACAAGCCCGCACCTGATTGGTCGTAACTTAGCAACGCTGGAAGCCTGGCGATACCGCGCACAACTCCGATATGTGGTGATTATCGCACGCCACTGAGATTGGTCCGCACGGAGCAGCAGCTCCTATATCGCTCCTTTCAATGCATAATTAGAATGAATCGTGGAAAATGCTCCCTGCAACGAAATTTTCGGGAAACGTCATATAAATTCAACTTTCCTGATCTGGTTATACAACTCAGGGCGTTGACAATACTGGTTAAATAACGGCTGTGGAACATTTATGGAAACCTTCGTATTAATTATTTCCTAGAACGTTGATAGTATGATAATATATATATATCTATACATATATATACATATATATACATGTATATACATATATATATATAAAGTGGCATGGTTCACAATGTTATGTTATTTAATTTCAACATACAATAAAAAATATGAACAATATTGCCATGCCAATGTTCATAGTTATTGGAAAGACACCAGTACACATTTGATAAGGTTAATAGACGTTTGTTAACGATTTTCTACTTAGTTTTTGTATCATATTCGCGTGTTGCGGCATGAATCAAGTTAGAAGCTCTCCCAACATTTCCAATTTTCCGTTTTTTTTATAAATGGTATATTAAATGTTATGTAACTAATAGCTTGACGACATTTTAGCAAATAATTCATATGGTGCAGTTCTTATCTACGAATTTCCCGACATCCTATACAGTACGTTATCAGAAGTAAAGGTGACTTAAAACTAAACTGAAGTTGCAACTTTGATCAAATACTCGCATCCTTCATGACTTCATTTCAGAAGAGTTTAGTTTCTAACTCCTGTACACGTAAGTTACTTTTGGTTTTGGATCACTCGTCCTAGACGACTCTGGACCAACTGCAAACTTTTACGAAAACAATCACGCAACGCCACGGAACCTTGTCATATAGAAGTACAACTGGGAACTCACAACCCACTGAAGCAACCGTCAATGGACGAGTAGATGAGAACAAATTGTACACAGGACTGTAGAGTACAGCTGGCAGGTTGTTGAATCAACGATATTTACATGTCATCGTCTATGATTATGACAGACCTATGTCTGCAGATCTATAGGTACAATAAGATAGTTGTGATAAGTGAAGACTTACAAGGTCTATGTACCTAGGACACGAAGGCTGTTGTAGCGAAACTTGTATTGCTTTCAAAGCTAAACTGTGAACAATATCCACAATACTTTCTTCTACGAAAATAATAAACACATAATACTACGCTTCTATAATTTTTAAAATTATAAACATAATTTTATGCACCTAAAATGTTTGTAAACGGCATTTTAGACTTCTGTAACTACACAAAGATAAAACGGATTTATAAAATACAACACACAGCACGTGTTGAACTTCACTACAAACTTACTAGAAATGAAACTGTACGCAAATCGCTTTAAGTACCACGGGATGAAGAGTAAATTGGAAAGACTGCGCACCAGTTTACGGAGCCATGGATAGAGGCGAAGCTGTTACTGTTGAGAATGGCATTCTGAACCTTATCGTCCCTCCCCTTGTCATCGTGCATCAAACGCGGAAAGTTACATCCAGTACTTAGGCCTGTTAAATGGAATAATGGTCATTGTTAGCTCTTACTCGAGCGAAAACATAGGCTATTGTGTTGTGAGTTGACGAGGTTTAGCTGCGGAGACGTTTCCAAAATGTTTGATGTTTGTTTTAATATTCGTTGTTCTGTTCTAATATCGAAGCTTGCGGCAAATAAAGTGTGGAATACAGTGGTCTGTCGCATACGCCCATCATCCATTCGTCAGTTATCTGACCAAACAATTTACAAATACACAGCATAAATGCATCGTCTAAACAGTATAACCAATTCACACGTTCGAAAATGTGTAACACTTTAATAAATTCTACTGTATTATGTGTAAGTTCGGAATATTTGCGGTAAAAGCTGTTTTTAAATATTTTTGGTCATAAAACTAGATGCCCAACACAGATGAATATGAATTCCACAACATTATATTCAACTAGGATTATTTACAAGGCTGTAATACCACCCATCCGTCCATAAAAAGTTAAAGCTTGGCAAGCTGTCGACTGACGAACGGATAGAATTATTCAAAACACCTATTTGTTGGAAGTCACGTGATCGGTAGATGGATGACGGGTGGATGGATGAGACGTATCGTTATAAATGAACCTTTAAACTTTTTCCACATTTTCTTAAAAGTATTCACATATATGACGTCTTCGTTGCTAATGTTTGTGAGGTAAAGTGGTTATGCTACGTCGTTGCAATAGAAGAAATTCATCTGGACTTTTCATTTTTGATATCAGTTCTGCATCAATACGGTGTCTAAAAATAGAACTATCCTGTTTATCTGAAAGAAAAGTTTGCATAATCGTTACAAAACACATGTTTTTGGCAACAAAACATAATCTTTAGAGTATGCCCAACATCCATGCAGTCCTGTAAACTCCCACTGTAAAAAAAAATCATACACATAGAATGACAGACTTGGAGATACCAGCAGCATGGACCACGTTTTGTCATAGCTTTGCAGATTGTCCAGGTGAATTTTGTTACTTTTTTGTCATATTCATTAGTAAAAAATGAGAAGGAAACTTTCAAAACCAGACATGTCAAAATACGCACAATTTTACAGGAAAGCAAAAAAAAAAAAAAAAAAAAAAAAAAAAAAAAAAAAAAAAAAAAAAAAAAAAAAAAAAAAAAAACTGACACATTTGGATATTATAATATGGCAGGTTTGCTATTGAACCCTCATATTATGGCAATTTATGTGAAATATGTAAAAATTTTCAGATTTTCAGTTTGATATTATTAGAGTGTTATATTGCTTTGAAGGTATATTGAGGGCATGCCTGACTTCAAGGCCATGCTCCCTAGTTTCAACTTTGTTTTTAGCAATATTGATTACTACGCCTAAACGACAGCAGACATCGAAAATATGTCTGGCACTTTTGTTTATAATCGCCTTCTTCATGTTGGCTGATTTTCCAGGGTGGTAAATACTATGGTTATAGATGATAGTTTATCGCTGGAAAACTCGACTATTTGCTGGATTTCAACACGTTCAGCCTTCCAGAAGATTACTGGATTTACCCTGTACTTGGAATAGTTGCCCTATTTGACTGAGCCAATGAGAATCGTGCTATTATAATATGTTATGCATGTTGTTGGTCTGCAGACAGCTACGTTGTGTCAGACTACAAAACCCAATCATATGCTTGCAAGAAACTTCAGTGTTATCAAAGGTATGTTGGCAAAAATTATTTTCGCGATGTACCTTCATCTCTAACTATGGTTTTAGCTAATTATATGTTTAACTAAATTCTGGTAAATTGACTTTTTTAGTCGAAACCGTACGATTCCTTACTTTGAAAAATTTGCTATCACGGCTGAAATAATTAAAAAAAACTGCCAGAGAGATTTTTTATATCTGCTCTCGTTTAAGTTAAAAAAAATTACTATCGCAACAACAGCAAGAACTAAAGTGCATAGCCTTAAAAGTAGCAAACCGAACAGAGGCGGCAATGTAAGACTATGTAGGCCTACGTTTTCCAGTAGATTGCAGCTGTTGTGCCTAGCTATGAATACAGAGTTACAGTGAGGTGGAGAGGTTTGGTTTGGATGAAAACGCAAACTTGCATTTGATTTTTAATAAGGGCATGTACTTTTCTCATTATGTCTGACTACATATTTGTCTGTACCTCACCCGCATTTGTTTATCTTATTTTCGGATTGCTGTGGACATGCCGGCTTTTGAATGTTTTCTCCTGTAATATTTAACAAATAAGATGTTGGTGTTTTTTCCGGTAACCCGCTGCCTGAAAAGTTATGTAAGATAGAGCAGCGTGAAGCCAAGAATAGGAAAACAACTCACAATAGTAGGTATGACTTTGCACACAGACACAGGCCAAGCAAATGTTGTCTCAGCCAAGAACTGTCTATCCTGAACGTACCAGTATGTACTCCTTTCCTGGATGTTCAGTTAATTCAGGCCGTTCTTTGGTCACTTGCTATTACCATTCAAGAAACACCTGTTAAAATGCGAGAGAGAATAGTAACTTGGAATCGTAGACCTGGGTTATTTGTTATTATTTTGGTCAAAAAGCGTCTTATCATCTCGGCAATAAGCTCATGATTTATTGACACTCTCTGAATGATATATGAGCCAATGTGAAACAATCAATATTTGCAGGCCCTCGATTCTTTAATATTTGAGTGATACAATGCCTCTGAAGTTTATTTAACACATCGCAAACCTAATACAATACCAATATAACTCAAAATCTGTCGTTTTGAGGTAAATTCAGTTATCGCACATAAATACGTTCTGACATGTTCACAGTGTGATATAAACATAACACAAAATGTATTGGTATTGCACTGAAATATATCTTCTGCTGTTTATCATCGTGCTGTATAAATAGTAGGATTGTTAGCCTCGGCACTTATCATTAGTGTTACTTGGCAAACATGCTAAAACCAAACCTTTTTATTCAATTTTTGATATGCCTTTCTTGGTTGTGTTAGTATTGCACAACGGAAAGAAAACTATCCTCTCTTTCACTACACACACAACTAAAAAATGTTGATTTTTTTCAGTTGTGTTGGTATTGCATTGGGGGTGCGACATGAATAAACATGCGAAATTTTCCGGTCTTGTTTTAGGGACATTTCTGATTCATATTTAAGCAATCATACTGCATCAAAGATGTGCAACACAAAAGAAGTAATTACGCTCAAGACTGTCAAAATTCACTACGGGTCTGTGAAACAGAACGTACACCCCTGACAGCCAGCTTGTAATGGAGGGAGGGGGCAGGTGTTGGCAGGTATAATGCTTGTGTCGGAACTACCCCATGGGGACGGTGTGTGTCAGGCAGGGGGTTGATTGCATGGAGGTGCCTATACTAGACTCAGCAGGGCAGTTAGACGCACAGGCCAGCGGTATATAGGGGTCGTGTTTACTGGCCAGCATGTCTCCAGTGCTATTGTCGACCTGACAGGGGTGTACGCCACGTCGGCCTTCACGAGTTTACGAACATTCACCAGGGTAGGGTAGATCAGCCAACATTAAAGCTTTTCATTTTAGAAATTAAACCAAGTGAAGTTAACCTGTGTTTGAAATATCACTCGACGGACTCTTGATCGATTCCTCACTAACTCTGCTCACGAGCAGGGTTAGCCACCGTTAGAGGACGGAAGTCACTATACGGCGCGAAAAAAAAATATGTAACCGGTAACAACAACCAAAAGTTCAACTGGATGCATTGTGTACAAAATATCGAACAAACAAACATAAAGCTCATGTAATATTTTATAATAATTAAATTGAATTATAATGATTGCACTGGAGAACGTTTATAATGTTGTTCAGAGTTTTAAGATGGTGGAAATAAATAAAAGTTTAAATTTTTTCTAAAAATAAACAATTTCCTAAATGGTTATATCGTGCTACGTGTAAGCCTTCCGCAAGAAATTCTTGAGTAAATTTTTGCACAAGGAAAAGCTTGTGCTAACTTGAAGATAGCTAAAGACGGGAAAAATTCGTAAATAAATTTACCAATAGGCCGCTCTAAATTATTATCAATGTATTTACAATCGTTCAAGAGGGTAAAATTCGTAATTTTATATTGATATGAAACAGTGTTCGTTTTGTTGACGTTAGTTGGGAGTACATTTATGTCTTAGGAAAAAATTGTAGTTTGGCAGTTTTCCCATAATGGCATTTCAAAGTCAAAAATGGCATGTTTTAGTTCATACAACCCCCGAAAAACAGTCAACAAAATGAAAAAAAAAAAAATATATTTTGTCGTAAAAGTAGTGTAACGGTCTAGGGCTTTAAGTCGATGAAACTCCAATACATAATCGTTTTGTGTTGAAAAAAAATGATAGTAGCAAAGCATTCCAAATTTCAGAAATTTTTTAATAATACCAAACATTGTTTTAATGTGTTTGTTGCCACCACTAACAGCGACTTCGACTGGGCCTTATATATAGTCACAGCAATGTCAACATTGTGGGGCAATTACAGACTCTTTCATATAAGAGAGTAATCAAGTGAGATTCGTAGTTTACGTGGTATTAAAACTGATTTCCGTCGAGCACAATCGTTGGTGATGCTACCCTCAATTACGTATTTGTTCTTCAAAACCTTCACGTGAAATTAAGTGGCCTTAGGGAGTTTTGGCGGGATAATGTTTCACTGAAATATAAACTTATTTTGTGTATTACCTAGAGGTTGGTGAGATCGTATATGTGGGCTGATGCTGTCGAGGAACTGCAGTAGATAGAGGACTGCATTATCCATTTTCACCACTTTCAAACTTCATCCAAATTGCTTTAATTTAATCTGCCATGCAGATTTTTTTGTGTCAGACTTACACATTTGCATTTTTATGTGTCTACCATTAAAGTAAAAACCACGATGGTAGGCCGTCAAGTATGAGTTCTATCGACGTTTCTTCGGAAATACATTTCACCCCTTTTCATCCCCTTAGAGGTCGAATTTCGAAAAATCCCTTCTCAGTGCTCGTCTACGACCTGAGGAGAAACCATACCAAAAATTTTCACGATTACAGGTCTAGCGGTTTGTGTTGCATTCAGTCAGTCAGGGTTTTCTGTTATAAATAGAGATATTTGTATATTAACAAGAATTTCCTGTACAGATAAAAAATGCTTTGTAAGCTAACAAAAACATTTGTTTTTGAAACTAGTTTTCACTGATTTTTTTTTAAGTACATAAATTAATATGCCCTGTGGTGGGAAAATACCTCAAAATTTGCCAGACTCTTTCGTGCACAAACTGAAATCCAAACCCTATACGCCATTTTGATAATTGGCTTACAACTTTTTTGACACTGCTGAATGTTACCTGCGCCAATGATTAGCAACTACCAATTTGCATGGTGGCGTGTTGCTACAATACGAAGCATCCAAAGTTATCTTATATTTACCTTAGCATACTCACACCTGCGAGACTATATTAACGATTGGTGAACCCGCTAACATTTTCTGAGCCGATAGCAGTTACTCAGTATATGTAAATGTGGTTGGAGGGGGGGGGGCATCCCTGCAAAACTTTTGTTGTTTTAATTATTGTTTTTTATTTGTATGATACTGTTTTATAGGCATATATTGTGACACTTTTTTACAGCCATGAAAATTTTCTAGCTTTTATAGTTTTTGTATAAGGGCGTGTTAAAGTCACAATTTGCATTAAACGGATTTATGCAAGAAACGAAAACCAACTCACATACAGAAATGAAAAAAATTCTCACTGCAGAACAATATCGCGGGCTACGTCTGGGCATAAATAAATTACCGCATTGAATATTTTCTGTATGTTTAAAAAAGTGCTGAATTTTTAATAAGAAAGTGTCAAATTTTGTAATTTTTTAATAATGCAAAAAATGGCAATGCAATGTTTTGTACACGTTCAGTTGTAGCCTGCGATTCTGTTCTTCAGCGGGAATTATTTAGCTTCCATAAGTCTGTTGGTTTAAGCTTAATGTATAACACCATTTTATGCAAATTTTGGGTTTCACTTGCCAGTATACAAAAACTGTGAATGCTAGAAATTTTTTTATTGCTGTTAATTGTAGTCACAATATACGTCTACGAAACGAACAATGTCTTGTGAAAATATAAAAATTATTAAAATTATAAAATTTTTGCGTGAACTCCTCCCTTAGAGCAAAATGCATACAAAATACATTAAATATATTTTTATGATTTCAGTATCTTATGTAGTCTTTTATCCCCACTTTTTGTTGAGATATAATACTGTATGTGTATGTTCAGAATGTTGCACCTAGTTTAATGATAAGTAGTCGAAATACGCATATTTACCTTACCGTGGATAGAGTATATAGGTCTACAAGTATAGATAGCAATATGTTATCAAATGTAATGATTTGTATTTATACCCCACAGAACTAAATAATTTTGAGTACTCCCGTAACAAAGAAAATTCGGCTAATGATAAAATACGATAAATATGTTACTAAAATACTAAACAAATTACATAATGGCTACATCTCCTTTGTACGCAATGGCAGTGTGAGTTCCGGGAAATTTAAAAGTATGCACAAAAATGTATCTCCAAAAAATATGTTCCAACTCATTGGGACAAAAGTTCAGCTGACAAATATTTTTTCGTACAAATATGAAGTTAATGCTCGATTTTGACGTTAAGGTTTAAAAGAACAATTTTTTAATATGCAAGGGAAAATTCTACTTTCCATCTTGCAAACGTTAAGTGCAGTTAGTGTTTGAAGTCGTAATATTTATTTCGTGTCGGCCATTAGTATAATTGAAGTCTGTATGATTGACTAATTATGAATGCAACAACTCCATATTTGAGGGATCAAGAAACTTAAATCGTAATGTCAAAATGTATGTGACACTACTTAACTATCTCTTCAATAGATCCATAAAAATGTTGTGTTATTAAAATAAAAAAATTTAAATCCTTAAAAATATTCCTGTGATGTTACATATATGTGTCTCAGCGAACAATACACTGCTATTTTTTTTTGTACTGGATTCTCCGCGGTTTGTTTTTCCCATCTTAACATAGCTTCTTGAACTTCGCTGTTGAAATGTTGTTTTTAACTCAGACTCACACGTTAACAAAGAGCTCTTGCAGAAAATTCCTCGTGCAAATTATTATTTGATTTATATTCACAGTTTACGTATCGTACACAAATAATTACTCACTCTATCTTCTATTTCCGCGATGAACGTGAGAGTTATATTAGTTTGAGAGTGCAAAGTAATCGGACTTTAGCTAATGGTATTAGCACATTCCAGTAACGTTCCGATCAGATAACCTGACAAACTAAACCGCAAAATATGCTACGAAATGTTGAATGAAGTCTAATGGAATCTCCGATAATGAGAGTCGTAACTAGAGAAAAAATATCTCCACTTCCTCTTTTAATGTAGTAATTATTTGCATGCAGGATGAAGCAAAAATATCTTTTAATTTTTTTAGGAAATTAGAGAGGCAAGAGTAATGTTCTAGACAAAATAATTACAGTTAATATGATAACGAAAATTTTATTTACGTATAGAAAAATGTTTTCGTTTATTATAAATATTATTTAAATACTCGTAAAAAATACTTAACCTTAAAAATGAATTTAAATAGCCAATTTTTCAATCATTGCTAATTGCTTTCGTATACCAGTTTGCTTAAATTTAGACGGTTATTCGTTTTACAAACTAATCCCCTTATTTTGATATTCACTATATTATATTGAATCAACAGCACGTATTGGAAATATTATTCATGTTACTTTTTTCGTTTATTACCTTCTAGCCATTTCAATATTATTAGGCTGAAAATATATGCATAGTGTAGATAATTTAACGTGTATTATTAAAGTTGGCTACACTGAAGCAAGATTGCAAAAATAAAATTTTTGAATCCTAACAAGTACTACAGCGTTTTCTTTTAAAATTAGAACATCACCTAGATGCTTATTGATTAGAGATTAAAAACATCTCGGATCCACTTGGAATTATTCAAAACTACGAACAAGCACACGTGACAGTTACTTGCATAATTGTATCGCTTCTTAAAACGATTATCCTGTACGGTCATATACATAAATAACAAACGTACAAGTATGAAGGTACATACAATCCACTGCTTCTAGTTGAAATGTGAAACTGGTCAGTCGTTAATGATCGTACAGTTAAAGTTAGATAGGTGTTTGGTCTGCAAGTTGTTAAACTAACGTAAATTAATATCCTTAGTGATCTTTAAATGATTGTTGCTATAGGGGTGTACGTGAAACTGAAGAATGCAGCTCAGACGATGGTAGTGAATTCCCGTCAAAGATAACAGATGCACGACACAAAACTGGTAAATATTCCTGTCTTGAGGTACACCAAGTCTTCTAGTTATCTCGTCTACAACCATATATGTCGCTGTGTTCACTTGTGCAGTCATTTACTCTGTCCATCAATGTCGCCTTGATAGTGAACCAAGGGCGTGGTACATAATTCAACGCTAAAAGCGTTATTATAACTGTATGTTTCTTGAAGTCAATTTGCGAAAATTTAACAATTGCAATCCTAGACAATAGTTTCAGCCGACGTTTTAAAAATAAATGGTTTCCAGTTTTACGAACTTCTGAGGCACAATCTCTGACGCCGGAACCTCGTGCATTTAACTGCAACGCAAGAGATTAGGCGTAACGAATTAGTAACTTTGAATATTATATTTACTCAAAACGTTGGGAAATACCATTATCTAGGATTGTCATTGAGTATTTTATCCACATTGGCTTCGAAAAAGTCTAGAAATGAATTGATGTTGTGAGCGTTTATTTATCTACCGCACACTCTTAAGACCATGCTCCTTAGTTTCTTCTGTTTGTGCTATAATTATTTGTTGAAACTTAAACGAGAGCAGATATAAAAAATATGTGTGGCCGTTTTGTTTAAAATGTATTTTGCCGCCATAACTAATTTTTTGAAAACAAGAAACTGTACGGTTTCGTCTAAAAAGTCAATTAACCATAATTCCATTAATTACACAACTAGCTAAAACCACAGCATTTACTGCCTTGAAATAATCTGCAAACGTGTAGAAGCATAATTTAAACAAAACTGCCAGAAATATTTTTGATATCTGCTCTAGTTTAGGCGTAAAAATTTTATTTCGCTAAAAAATTATAAACTAGAGAACATCGTCTTAATGGGTCCTTGTCAATTTCATTATTCCTTTTCCGTCTTTTGGTTTCGAATATATACATACCGACTACATTCCTACTTCGAAATTATTTGTATGTTGGTTGTTACAGACAATATTTATTTGCTGCTGTGGTTCAGATGTTATATTTTTATTTATTTATTTAATGGGTTTATGTGCCCTCTAACAGTACAAGGCCCTGGAAGAAGAACATTGGGGGGGGGGGAGGAGGTGTCACCCAGGGCATATTTAAGGAACTATCCCAGGATTCGCCTGGAGTGACTCTGGAAAACCCTGGAACATAATCAGGATGACCGAAGCCGGGGATCGAACCCTGATCCTCCTGAATATGAAGCACGTGTTTAACCATTGTTCCACCACGTGGTTCTCACGTGTGTTTTCTGCGACTCAACATTCGCTAGGAAAGGCTGATATCTAACCAATTCATACAAACTGAGAATATTATAGATTATAGCAATTTTACAACACTTGTATATCAACGGAGTAGATGTTATTGGCGGTGGCTTTTGTTTGGATGATTATAATGTAGACATAAGGACTGTACAAATGTATGCAAATATAGTTTAAACAATGCCAGATCTTATCTGTGCGCACTTTTTTACGAACTGCCCATATTTGTGAGGATACACATGTCAGTCTATTTATTGTGGCTCTGTCGTTTATCATCTGAGTGAACCAAAACTAACAAAGAGGGTTTAAACTTTTATCACTGACTTTTTTAATGCCACTTGAAATTTTTTTCCAAACCACTTGTACTGTGTTCAATTTCTTTTTCTTTTAGAGAGTTCATTGACCTGAATACATGCAATTAGTAATAATTAATTTGTACTGCAAACTCATCAGAATGAAAGAGTATTAACCGATTAAATTAAAGGTTTTCTACCTTGGGCATAATATTTTTTAGAATCGTTTGGTTTAATCCATAAACGTTTTTGGCAGAGCTTGCCTGTATATATAAATCACAAGTTGTAAATTATGATTGTCTTCATAAATTGACAAATTATATTTAAGTGGTTCGTAGACTCATACGGTGGATCATATAGAATTTAAATCTCTCAGAGAACGAAAACGTATTTCACATAAAGTAACAAAGAAAATGTACTTTTTTCAGAGCTTGCGCTATATTATTTTGTACAGCTATGAAAATATAACTTTTACTTTGAAACATCAAGGTGCATTTTTGTGGGCGTGTACTTATGACTGAAATATTGGTACTACTCATCACCAAGAAAAAAAAAACTTTTTCCATAACTTCAAATTTGTACAACAGTTGTTTTTATTCATATAAAGAGATATACCAATATGTATCCCTACATACGGCTTCAAAGAAATTTATAAATGCAGAAAATACAGACAATCATATTCAAGCTCATCAGGAGTTCAGAGTACGTGTAGGCTAAATTAAAACCACAGGTTCAAAATATAACAGTTATTTATTAAATAACATATAATTAAATGTAGGTATCGTTTAAAAATTTTTGGAGTATGTTTATTCAACTATATCAGTTTATTTTGTGTACACATACATTTTTGCAATGTGTGTTAGGCTATTACGCTCAGACAAGGACAGAAACACATCAGTAACATTATTAACCACAAACTTAATTGTTCTCTGAAACGAACAAAAATATCAGTTCCTTCAAAACGAAGATATTATTTTTCCCATTTTATAAATTGGTAGTACTGACAGAACATTAACTTCGGGAATCATGTGTGAAATATCCTGTGGCCCATATTGATAGAATTCATTCATTAATAATCCAAGCATTTTATCAACATGTGACCGACAAAAACCAATTGTTATTTTAATTTAAGTTGTACGACAACGAATTAAATCACCAAAACGTTTTCAAGAGTTAGATTTTCACTCACATTACTTCTACGTATTATGCTTGGGAAATGCATTTTCTTGCAAGAAACGCTGTACTGTACACTAACATCCAAATATAAACCATGGTAATGACTTTTATTTTGTCTTCTGCAATACACGGTTCGTTTCACAAAAGTAACACAAAACGGTAACATACCTTAAAAACTGTTTAAAAATCGCTACAGTTTTTTCTTCAAAGTTCAACTCATGCCTACTTCATATAGGCAGTGTAACTAATAGGTATTTTTGGCCATATATCTCCATATTTCGTCAACCAAACCAACGCCGTCTCGAATAAACTTCATCGTTAACAACCATCCTATAAATATCTTCAACATCTCGCAACACGTTCAACACTTTCCGATCCCGGACGGACACAATCCAACCACTTATTACGCACCTTCGCGGAAATCAAAAGAATTCTTTATTGCGTCGACCACTTTGGTTAGTACAATGTCTGCACGTTCATGAGCTGGGAGAATGTTAGTCTCCAATGAGAGTCTGGCACGAGTCCTGGCATTATCTGTCCCTGAGACGCGCACAGAAGCGGGTGTCGTCCAACTGCAGCTCCTCCACTGTTAGCGAGTACAGTAGACAGAGGACTATGAGGGTGACGATGTTGAGCGAGCTGTTGGACAGCCCTGCCGACCCCGTCTGCATGGCCGCTGGCCTCTCCCCTGTAACAAGCCCCCACAACAATTCTGGACAACCCTGTATTGCTGGCAGGCATGCCGTCTTCATCAGCATGACGGACACTCATCATTATACAGGATTTTATCAAATTGCATGACAATATTTTGGGGTAGCACAATATTTTGGGGTAGCAAGCCTCACTTCTAGAGGAACGAAAATGTTGCATGGACACGGGTCCGAAAACGCAACATTTCTACACTACAGTTCTCAATTATTGTCTGATACGCAGACGATAACTTTTCACTCGTTTCTATAAATGTTAACAGTAATTCCTACTGTAATGTGTTAGTGACATAGTGGAGTACTGTACAATGTACAGCACTCCTGTAATGACATTACACATGATCCAGCCCATACTATGAACCGTAGTAGTGCAGTTTTGTTTCACTATGTGTGAGGATTATTTCCCCAAAATATTGACATGAAATGTATCACTTTCCCAATTCAAGCAATCGAATCGCTATATCACCAGTCTGTAAGAGCCGGCAGGTTTACTTGAACGCATTCAAACTGTTAGCTCGGTATAGGTTCTTTTTGACAACACCCTACACAGAATGTTCGACGGTTCGACCGAATACTTCGAGGGTATGTTCGTCAGGACACTGGCAACATAAAAAACATATGTAAAATGATCTACACAACTCCGTTTAGTCCAGATACGAGTAAAACGTACAACTGTGTAGAGAACACAGTCAGATGCATACAACAAACCCAATAATTGCTGCGGCAACAGGAAAAGTGCAAGACACAAACGCGCAGTTGAGAAAATGATCCAGTTTGACTTGTTCTGAAGAGTCCGGAGCATGGCGAACCTCGACCAGACACAGCTCCAGCATGCGATCAGTTACCTCTCAGAAGTACCTCGTGTGAAGTGGCACCGCTCCATGGTGCAATGTGTGGGAGCCTGCATACTGATGGAAGGTGCACATTTTGAGCACCTGGTGTAAACCACTACACATTATTGTACTTCGCAAGGCAACGTGTGTTTTCTTTCACATTCGTTGGTGTCAATTTTCTTGTACCTTTCACGGCAACCTCTAAGTTTATTAAAATCTTTAAACCGTGTCGTAAGGTGGTTGCTGAAATCTGCAACCTGCCCTTACCTGAAGAGATCCAAGACTCCCGGAACACGAGTACGCATTCTTATTCTTGGACGGCCTTGCGGTTAGGATTCGAATTGAGTTTTCCAATTGCTATATTCCCACCGCAGCGGGTGGTGTACTTCGTATTTTGCTCAGTTGCATACTAGGTGCGACTATGAAAAGAAGAACTGTCTCTGAAGTCGAAACGAACATGACATAACAGTACAAGACGGGAAGACTAGCGATTCACCAATCCCCGTGTCCGTACTAGGGAACTCAACCTTGGAAACCACTCCCGTTAGAGGTGAGAATTGATCGAGACCAACAGCTGGTCTCTGCTATGTTTAAGAGTGCGTCTTCAGGACGTGTGAGCTTCACTCAATACACCACGCTCTACGGTGGGAATATAGCAATTGGAGAAATCCCTATTCTTATCCTAAGAGTAAGGCCATCCAAGGATAAGAATGACGTATTCGTGTTTCGATCTTCTTGGATCTCTTCAGGTAAGGGCAGGTTGCAGATTTCAGCAACTATCTTAAGACACGGTTTACAGATTTTCGTAAACTTAGAGGTTGGTGTGAAAGGTACATGAAAATTGACACATTCGATTTCATAACGCCAAGAAACACATTTCACATTCGTCACTGTGTCTCGTTAATAGGGCTGCGTAGCCATTCGTATACGACGTCTGTTATTCCCAATGTTCTAAGGAACATACCCCTGAAGTGTGTCGGTCGTACAACGGGACAGCCTGTAGATCTGAATAATTTGTTAAGGCAGAAAAATATCGTGGTTTCAATTATCTGCTAACTAGATTACTCTGTTATGTGTATTTGCACTATTTTCGTATTTGTTCATTGGCTCGTGTTTCAGCAAGATAAACGTTTCATGTGCCATAAGCAGATTGTTATTCCACATTTATACTTCCTTGCAAATCTTCGTGCTGTGAGTTTAACAACGCGTGTCATGTAATTTGTGATTCAATTGCAAGCGTAGCAGTTTGTTCAAGTGCTTGAATTAAACTTGGTTCCGAAAATTTTCTAGTATTTATTAATATGCGTATTTTTTTGACAGAATCTTTAGTTAAAACGCCTGCACATTTATGCTATTTTAGACGATTGACTCACAACTTACCTGGACACATTTTGAGGGATGACTGACTCATGGCAAACTAGCGAAAAATTGCATGGTCTGTCGCTGTGCACCACCGCAATATCAAACACGCAAGGAGCATATAAATCATTCTTGAGTAAACAGAAATTTGTGATATATTGCTTACAGGTCAGTGAACCCGCACACATTATCTGTCTCTAGTTACTCATGATAAACAAACCTCCTGAGCAAAGCACTATTTCTTAACGGCAACGACATATAGGCCTACGAGTCTTTCTAATCGTAGACATCCCTACCTATAACTTAGCAAAGCTGACAGAAAATATTTTATTGAAATTAAGTGTTCTGCCTACAAAAGTTAGTGCTTTAGAGCTAAAATGAGCAATCTATGGTAAAAATAATACTTTTCAGGGAACCAATCTTACAGATAACTCTTACTCAATATTTTTTTGAAAAATTAATATCACGATTTAAAATATATTGCAATGTTTGCTCTTTATTGATAAATATGGTTTCCTTAATTATATTACAGGTGTTAGGTATTAGTAAAAATTGTTTCTAATACGAAAGGGTTCTTATATTTTTCCTAAGACGATTGCTTTAAAACGGAGCAATTAAGAAGTGATTAATTTTAACATAGTTTGCCTATAAATCTCCGTAACTACAATAATGGTACAGGAAGCCATTAAATATCCCTGTATAGCTAAGTAAACACAGAGAAATAGCTTACGTACTGTCAACAATATAAACGTTTGTACTTGGCGAAACAAGTATGTCATTGATACTACATAATTTTTGTTGACAGAAATATGTAAGAAACGCGTCTAATATTCTTGTTGACCTGACAAAATGTATATTCAACTGAATAAAACTCTCTTCTTGAAGGCGCTAAACCTGCCCCGCAACCATATATTTGGTATAATCAACTTTAACACTCTTGTCCGGCTACATTCACGCATATGTACAGTTGACTGCACCAAACATTTTCTCTGTGTAGACTACACTTGTATAAAGTTTTGCAGTTGAATGGTGCAGATCTCAGTTCCTAGATGCTTATACAAAGTGCTTTTAAAAATGGCCACATTCTTCTCAGATTATTTCTGAAAATGAAAAAAGTTATTGAACAAATATATCTACTAAAAAAACCTATACAGAAAAAAGTACCAAAAAAAATAATTCTTCGTTTGATTGTGGAGGGTAGGACCATGAAATTCATAGTATCGTAAAGATAATGTATTGTAAACTAAACAAATATAATTTATTCGAAGACGTTATTCAATGTTTTATCCGGTAACATTTCAATGTTTCTACAATTAAAGTTTGCTAATCTCTGTTCTTTTTACGTTGAAATATTGGGTTTTAAATATATTTCTTTTAATTAAAGAAGTTGTTAGTCCAGTTATTTTATAAACACGCTGTACGCATTGGAATAACTGTAAACGAAAACGAAGTGAAAAAAAATTGTCAACACAGTTACATTAACATTGCTAATATGGAATTGTATTTGATCATTCATGTAATACTAATAATAGCTATTATTTAAGCATGTTTCATTGAAATGTCATCATGAAAGAAAATTTAACTTGGTCAATGCAACTAAAATATTTTTTTTTTCAATTAATTTTCGAGAAAGATTGGGGAGGGGGACATGCGCAGAAGAAGCAAACACAAAAGGGCCTATGAATAAAAGTAACCCAGTGTCATTGAGATTTGTAAATTTCTATTACTTTTATAAACAAATATTCGTAAGTACACGAACGTTTTCTTGTTGAACGAGATCAGATGATAAACACAGAAAAAACAATAAAAGGGCGTAATATTAGGATTGTACGGGACTTCAGATATGTACTTACAAAATACTCCGGGAAAACAGTCGAAGGCACGTATTATCAGCAAAAGATAACTGCTACAAATTCACAAAAGTATATTTTTAAAATATTTTTAAACAGCAATACTTAAAACCTTGGTGGAAACGTTTACATATACGAATGAAATTTAGCATCTTCATACTTCATTTACAATATTAGAATTTCACGTGCATGTAAATGTATGTCTGTATGTATCGTATGCGTTCCTGAACTATTCATTTGACTGTGAAGAATCTTCGGTGAAATGGCGTGTGCATTACATTTAGAAAATATTGACAAAATTATGTGTCCTGCTCTCGTATGGAAAATCTTGCGATTTATTCGTGTACGCGCCATACGAAAAGAACGCCAGTCTAAATAGACTTCTATAATGGGATTTATATCACATACGTATTCTTTACTTGACTGACATTGAAACGTCGGGAATGAAGTCGGGGGCAACACTTAGTTTTAAGATCAAGGGGAATGGATAATTCAAATAAGCGTGTAATAGATTACAAATAAAGGCGTACATTCTTACAGCAGCCAGCAAATCACTGTTTGCTTGTTACCACAATTAGTCCTGTTATAAATTAACAATTTCCTTCCTTGCACAGGAACTATTCACTAAGTATGTGACTAGTTAGGCTTGATTCTACTGTACAAAAGTTTGGTTGTTTAAAATTTACCCTTGCACCAACACATTTAAATGAAAACCCTGCCACTTCTCTTGTCAGAAAGCAGCTAACAGTATTTGGCATGTTTAAGAACAAGTCTTGTAAGTACAGTAAAGCATATAAACCTTTATATGTGGCCAAATGAAACAATGAAGCTGAGTCAAGGAA
This sequence comes from Medauroidea extradentata, assembly GCA_003012365.1. Classification (NCBI taxonomy): domain Eukaryota; kingdom Metazoa; phylum Arthropoda; class Insecta; order Phasmatodea; family Phasmatidae; genus Medauroidea; species Medauroidea extradentata. The sequence goes on along the minus strand of PNEQ01013625.1, from coordinate 2,497 downwards.
ATATATTGTAGCAAAACCAGTTCATGTTGCCTGATATAGTTCAAGATAAGCCCAGTGGTTTTTAACAAAACTTGCAAAGAAAATTGCTTTGCGTAACTCCATACAAGCCTTCGCTAGCAATAGTTTTCTTACTCCAAGTCCGTCTGGACTGGTTCAGATGTCTTCAAGATGTCGGCAATAGAGGTAAGGCAGCATCTTTATACTATGGATATGGTTTACATGTAAACTGCTAATTTTTGTATAATTTTAAAATAAACTATAACTTTGGAAATAGTTTAATACAATATTCTTAAAATAAAATAAATCACTGAATTTTAAAACATAATCCTTGTTATTGTGTTAAAACACAAGTATGTTAGGTGTGCGATTCATTACAATATGAAAACTGTATTTAGACCCCAGTCGTTGAGAGAAATCAGGTGTATGTATACGTACATAAATGTTAAGATTTTCTTACAAGTACACTATAAATTATGTATGTTACAAGAACGTACGTACGCCTTGCGTATTGTAATTATAACTAAGTTTTAAACACACATTATTTCATGCACTATGTTACAGAAATACACTTAGGCCACATACTTTTAAAATATTAGATGGTCTGATGCTGTGGTGTAACCAGTTCGTTTCGCACTCCTGTCATTTGAAAAATACAGAATTTCGCCCTATATTAGACTATGTGTTGCTGAATGGATGCTGGCAGTGCAGGAATACCGGTACGTGATTAGAAATAAATATTGTATTTTAATACTGAAGTTTTCAGTTTGTGTCTTAATTATTATAGAACAGATAAAATTTTTCATTAATTATGTAATAATTATTGTTTCACTTTTGTGTACGGTTAGTCACGATAGAGATATAATATGCAATGGCGGACAGTTTAAGCATAACATAAATAAAACGGCTTTATTTATTTTGGCATGTCGGGTTGCAAAAATTTAGTTTTAAGTAATACCTTCTCAGAAATGCCTCAATCAATGTTAATAGGAATATTACATTATTCAATTTTAATTATTGTTCTCTATTCTATTATGATTAGGTGTAAATAATCTTAAGGAAAATTTTAAAAAAGAAATAAAAATCACGGCGAACGTTTCATTCATACTGGTCAGTGCTGTCTGTGTTATAACGGAGAGTTACGCTGATAGGTGGAAGTTTCTTAATTTTCGGCCTCATGGCTAGTTGATACTCCAATCACAGCATACCTTTCATTCTGTTTACTGGCTACAAGTAGATAGCTTGACGCTGGTACTGTGTACACTATTATATTAAACGAGTAGGGCGGATGAGTGTGTAAACCGATCCATAACTGAACGGGCCATCCCTCTCAGCCACATTATCCACAACAGAGCACATCACACGAAAAGAGCACCTATTCAACATCCAAGAACTCAGAAGAAAACTATGTCTCTAAAAAATTTAATGACGTAGTTTGTTGACAAAACTGATACTTTAATTAGTAACAAACGATGAGACAAAAACATTAGGCACAGCTGATGTTCCAAAACGATTCCTAGCTTTGACAGTGTACAGCGGGATTGTAGTGCAATGACAGTCGTAATATTCGTACGCTGCAATACACGGAACCATGAATAAATTTTGTGGTTGACATCTTACACATCTCGGGTATAATTATTCGTTCACAAATAACGAAGTACATCTTAGCAAGAATGTCATGCTCAGAAGAAAGTAATAAGTCCGCTTCAGTAGAAATAAAGGGCTTATCAGAGAATTACTTACATAATTGTATAAGTCCCAAATCGTTTTACACGCGTTAGTCAATGTGACAGGGATGGAAACACACTCTGCTATGAATACGTTACAACACGGCCAATGTCAGTACGTTTAAAATGTTTCAGTGGTTGTCTGTCTTCTTGCGAGGCGAACATCCTAACCGCTGCCTGTAATAAGACAGTAGTGTATTGTGAGTTGAAATGTCAAATCACTTCATATTGACAACGAATAATTCAGGTCACTAATACTTCATTTGTTGAAGGCGTGTATGAACTGTGTACATTGTCTACGCAATAATTTGTTCATTGGTTGCTGCCTCGAAGACTAATCGAAGGATTTGTTCCTTGATTCACTTCACTTTTGTTGCTAAAACGGAAACCTTCAGGTTAACTGCAAATATTCCGAATATATGTTTGAAAGCTATGTTGTGTTTTCATTTACTCTCGGAAGGTTCCGAACCATGCTTACAGAATTTACTTGGTTTCTTAAGGGCGTTCAAGTGGGGAAAAATTCATAATTTTATATTTGTATAAAATAGTGTTAGTTTTGTAGACATTACTTAATAGTACATTAACATCTAACGGAAAAAAATTAGCTCATCTAGTTTTCCCGTAATGTCACTTCTAAGTCAAAATTTGCATATTTTTACTTCATACAAAACTTGAAAACCAGTAAATATAATGAAATGGAAAAAATCTCATCAAAACTACACGTCACCGTCTACGGCTTGAAGCATATACAAACACATTTTAAAATATTTCTG
>PNEQ01013624.1:13821-29327 GCA_003012365.1 Medauroidea extradentata | reverse complement strand
CACACGCCAAACAACTACAGCACTCACACACTCACGCCAAACAACTACAGCACTCACACACGCCAAACAACTACAGCACTCACACACACACGCCAAACAACTACAGCACTCACACACACACGCCAAACAACTACAGCACTCACACACACACGCCATAAACTACAGCACACTCGCACACTCACGCACATCTACAGCACACCCACGACGCTCATGCCAAATATCTATCACCTATCAATCCTGTATAATATTTACAGCTGACAAACATTCTAAAAATCAGGACGCCCAAAAATGCAAAAACAGAACACATGCCATAATCTATCGTACACACACACGCATTCCAAACAGCACAAACACTTTCACACACATACACACACAGTCTGCCTGTATATCGTGCTATTAGCTTCCCCCCTCCCCTTATCCTCATCACAATTTCTTTGCAAGAAGCATTCCCACTTTACTTTTTTTAAATTATAAATCTATCTTTATACCATGACAGAAAATATGTACCATGACTTTATTTATGGACAGTTGACTCTGGTAGAAACTTTTACACATATTCTTAGGGGATGAATATATTTACACCACTTAAAATGTTTGTTTAAAATAAGAACTCACAGGGTTATGGATTGGTGACAGACATATTCCTCAATAAAATGTTTTATCATAAACTACCTTCAGTGTAAAGCTGCGTCCACACTACACAAACCAAACATGATATAAAACGTCATATTGCAAAATGTACAATGTGTCGCAACATAACTTTTCTCTAACACGTCAGAAATGTACCGTTATTGTTATGCAGTGTAGACTCAGCTTAAAATATATTTGCTACAAATTGAATTTTTCATTCGACTAAAATTAAAAATGACAAACCGATCAACAAATTTGTAACAGTTTTTGTCAAACTAGAAGTGGTTCACTAGCCTGAAGGAGCTGCCGCATAGGTCAGAGGACTGGCTGCCAGAGAGCAGTAGGGACGCCTCTAGAATGAACTCCACGTGAAGTGTCGCCTCTATATTCAAGCTGTGACTCGCCTTTACGCCAGCACTAAAAAAAAAAAATGTAATATTGCACTCACACTTAAAGCAATCTAACCACACAAAGGAAATAATTTATCTACACGTGCAGTACATTTTTCCAACAAACTACAAACTAAAATGTATCCCATTAAAAAAAATCATATAAATCTGAATAAATGTTAAATATCGTGCAAAATACACACAAATTATATAACTCATCGAATACAAGCCATACCTACTAACGAACTTTGAGAAGTAGTTTCTGTAGTTGTTAAACGTATTCCTACGTCATATATATTTCGTTAAGTTAGTTCAGGTTAGGTAATGTTAGGGTGGCTTATGTAAACTAACTTAACCTAACGTAAGGATGGCTTATGTAAACTAATTTAACCAAAATTGAGGGAAAATTTGTTACGTACGTCCACTAACTATAGAAAAGTTATCATTAATGAAGTACACCTTCAAAATTAATAGTTTTACTGTAATACGATGAGAAGATATTCTTAATATTTACCCTGAGAATTTCTGAACTTCTAACGCATATCTAACATTTCAACTTCGTATACGAGGAACACTTAAGGGTGTTCAAGTACAATAGTCATAATTTTATATTTATACGAAATGGTGTTAGTTTTGTATACGATACTTGTGAGTACATTTCACTCTTACGAAACAATTTTCGCTCTTATAGTTCTCATAACGGTGCGTCAAAGCAAAAATTTGCATGTTCTGCGGTCATGCAAATAATGAAAGCTAACTGATTTACGTACGTAAAATAATTCACAGAGAAATAATATACAATGGGCTACGTAATAAAACATTTGATAAAATCCCACCAACTGTTTATGTATTTTTAAAAATTGCTCAATTTGTCATTTTCTTGTGTACTTTCGCGATTTTTTTAAAATGCAAAACATTACGTTGTATGTATTTTGTAATGTTTTATTGCATGGATTATGGGATGTAAGTTCGCAGTGGATTATTATGTTTAAGTAGGTCGGTTGGTTTTCACTGTTTGCATTGCAATATAACCAGCAAATTTTGACTGACGCATCGTTATGAGAAAACTATGAGAGATATAATTGTTTCATTGTTTCGTACGAGTAATCGTACACGTATCGTCTACGAAACTAACAATATTTCATAAAAACATAAAATTATGATTTTATCGTACTTGAATACCCTTAAGAAAAAGCCAACGACCAAAACACTGCGTGCAGTTTTCTCGCGCTGTGTTTAAAGACGCGACGGTTGTTTACACACGTGGTCCAGCCAGTACCGGCTGCCGTGTTTCCGTATCTCAAACGGGGCATCTGTACAGGGCTCTTAAGATGGCATTTTACATAATTCAACGCTAAAAGCATTAATCTATAACTGTAGGTTTCTTGAAGCCATTTTGCGAAAGTTAAACAATAGCAATCCTAGACAATATTTTCAGCCAACGGTTTAAACAAAACTGTTTCCAGTGTGAACGAACTTCTGAGACACAATCTCTGACGCCGGAACCTCGTGCATTGAACTGCAGTGCAAGAGAACACGCGTAACGAATTAGTAGATTTGGATAAATATTTACTCAAAGTTGGCAAATACCATTATATTGGATTGTCATGGAGTGTTTTATCCATATTGACTTCGAAAAAGCATAAAAATCAATTTATGTTTTCAACGTTTATTTATCTACCACGCACTCAAGATTAAGTGAACCTGGCGCGCGAGCCATGCTGCAGCATGGAAACTGGTAGGGAAAGCAATTTTTCTTGTTTAAATATTGAAAATGTTCCCAATGTGTTTACCTACGACCAGAAGACACTTCAAACTGTGCCCTTATGAGTTTTAAAAATATGTCGTCCGTTTATTAAAACTATTACTCCCAAGCTCCTCAAAAGTGCTAAAAATGGCTTTTTTCGCGTTGTTGTAGTTGAGAAAATATCGATCATAATCGTAAAACTAAGCCATTGAAACCTACACTGGACATTATCACAAACATTGAACAAATCAAACAGGTTCATTCATAGCTTGAAGTCGCACTTATAAACCGTTCCTACGAAAACACTGCTCGCTAGTTTAGTCTTTCGCTCCTAGAGGTGATGATGTGTTTGTGGACGTGTTATGTTCCGACTACGGCCGTAGGAGAACAGGTCTGGACACTCGCCTGGATATTTGACCCCCTTGTTGTTTGGCTGTAGTTCACCAAGTTACCGAGAATATTGTGTTTTATTGGCGCTGATGTTACGGCGGTCGGACTAAACTCCACCCACTTCCTTTCCGCTAAGATAAACAACTTGTCAAAACGTATTTTTTTATCAATTTATGAAATACTTTCTTCGCTCACAAATTTAAGAAAAGGCTCCAGCAATCTTTATTTACTTTATAAATATAACAATGGAAAAAGTGGGCGGAGTTTGAGTCCGACCGCCCAGAAAACAACGCCAAAAAGTACAACATTCTCGGTAACTTGACGAACTACAGCCAAACAATAAGGGAGTCAAGCAAAATACATTGTTAGATAGGCGAGAATCCAGACCTGTTCTTCTACGACCGTGGTCTCGACTAATCGCCTTCTTCGTTTCTGTGCCTCGAACACAAAGAGAAAGTTACCGTCCACTAATTGTTAAATGGCACGGTCTACAGAAATAATCGTCATATTTTTATGTTTTATATTTGTACCGGACACTATTTTTCTTAGTTTAGACCAGGGGTGTCAAACTCAATGTTTGCAGAGGGCCAATTCGACTGAAAAATTTACGTCCAACGGCCACAGGGAAAAAAAAATATTGTTTTTATACTTTTACTGAATTTCAATATTACATAACATTATTTGAAAAAAGTATTGAAACTGCACACATGATGAAACAATAAACATTACATTTACATTGTTATCGTTGTTTCATCGCTAGCTATGTACACATAGTGAAATATTGAAATTGCACACATTACCACACAAACATTACAGTTCCTTTGACAATGTACCTATAGTAAAATACTTTTTTTTATGTGGAAGGAACGGTTTGGAAGAGGGAAGGGTGAAGTAGACACACACCTACTGTTTACTTAAGATTTTTTTTTTTTTTTTTTTTTTTTTTTTTTTTTAAACCAGGGTTTCAGTGTCTGCCACCAGATTTTGTGATGATGCTATTTTGAGGATGGAGGATAAATGTAGTGTTGTCAGTCTTGATCGATGAGAAGTTTTGTTTTCCTTCATAACTGAAAATAACTGTTCACAGAGATAAGTAGATTCGAACATGGCTAGTATTCTGGCTGCAAACTGGCGCATTTCAGAACACTGGCTTGGCAAATAAGAATAAAACTTAGGAATCCCAGCTTCATTAAACTTATTTTTTAACACAGTGTTGCACAGGATGTCAATCAGTTCCATTTGGACATTGCAGTTTGCCTTTTTAACTTCAAAAGAATATTTATCACTAAAAGAGAAATCATTTTCAGATGTTTTGAAATCTTCAATGATATTTCGAACTCGTTAATTAATTCATTTTAATTAGAAGTATACTGACTAATAAAATCAGAAGCACTATGGGACTTTCTGAAATCTTGGCAGGAATTACGTTTCCACTATTCAGTTGCCGTTCCCAAAGAGTCAGTTTTAATTTAAAAGCCTTGACGTGATCATACATTGAAATTACTGACTGATATTTTCCTTGCAGCTTTAAATTTAAGTCATTTAAATGCCCTGTCATGTCTCGCTAAGTCTTGAAGTCAGTTATCGTCACTTAGCTGATCAACACATTCACCTTTCATTTCTAAAAAAAAAAAAAAAAAAAAAAAAAAACTATCTTATCTTCTCACGAAGTAGCCAAATTCGTTTCATAACATTAAAACACGAAAGGCAACGAACTTCTGCAGGATATGGCAGGCCTCAAATTATCTTCCTACATCCTTAAGCAAACCAGAAAACTGACTTTGATTGAGGCCCCGAGAGCGAATAAAATTTACCACTTTCTTTACGTATTTTAAAATGTGCTCCATTTGAACTGTTTTTGAGCATAGTATTTCCTGATGAATAATACAGTGAATGTGGTGCAACTTACTTTCAGGAAAGACTTCTTTCTGCTTGGTCTGCCACCTAGCAACGAATCCATTGCATTTTCCCGTCATAGAAGGAGCTCCGTCTGTTGCTACACACAGGTTTATATAAAGGAAGATTAAACCTTTCCAAGAGACGGTACACTTCTTCAAAGATATCCTCACCAGTTGTAGTATTTTGAAGCGAAAATATACCCAGTAACTCTTCATTTATATTTAAGTCTTTATCACAGGCGCGGATGAAAACAGATACTTGTGCCTCGCCACCGACATCTGTACTTTTATCAACTGCAATAGAAAAAGCTACGTAACTTTCAGCTTTTACCAGCAACTGTTCATTCAATTTACGTGTGATGTCATGAACTCTCTCAGCAATTGTATTTCGCGACAAGGAAATGTTTCCGAATTTTTTAACTTTGTTCGGACACACAATTTCAGCTGTTTTCACCAGACACTACTCTACAAATTCACTGTCACCATAACATTTACAGTTCTTTGCTATCAGCTCTGCTATCGCATAGGTCGCTCTAACAGAGGCTTCTCCGTCTCCCTTTAAATTCTTGAACACAGACTGTTGCTTAGTAAGTGCAGTTTTTAAGTCCCGTACCTTTTCTTCTTTTGATTTGTCTTGATACTGATCAGATTTTTCGCGAAGTGTTACATACTGGCGTCACAAATTGTACTCCTTCGCGACACTAATACTTTGACTGCATATTAAACACTTTCACAACAGAAGTAAGAAAGTTCCCATCTTTCTTGGAATATGCGATTTCATTTTCGATTGTTCACTTGTTAAGAGTGACATTTTCCTTTTGAAAGTACTCACAAGAAAACACTGATTGGATCAGTTGCACGCACACAAAGACGCATACCTCCAACAGCTGTAACTGTGAGTGGTAAACTAACGTGTACAAATGACTGGAAAGTAACAGTTTACTTAGTGAATATTCACTGATTTACTTTAGTGCTAACATCTCACATATGAATCAGCGAATATTCACCCTTTTTTTCAGTTGCTTTCAAAGAACAGTTTTCACTCATTTAATCAATGAGAAATTACTGGAAAATCTATAGACATTCACAAGTTAACTTGTGGAATGTCGGCACTCTATCGGAATCGGTGAATAGTCACCGTTTTTACAGTGATTTCTCACTGATTCAGTTTGTTGAAATTGATCCCTCTATCGGCGTGAATCAGTGAGTATTCACTAATTCAGTTTTAGGGTGCACATTACACCTTAGATAACGGGAGTTGTTTTCGTAAATTGGCATCGCATTAATTGACTCCGCTTAGTCATTGTTAAGATAAAGGAAACACAGAAAACAAAACGAACGTTTGTTTAAAATTTCACAGTTCACTTGAGTAGCAAATAATATGGAAGTGGTTCGGGGGCCGCATTTCACAGACATATAGTGGCTGCATGCGGCCTGCGGGCCTTGTGTTTGACATGCCTGGTTTAGACGATAATCGTGACAAAATTTTACTCTTATGACTTTTTTTAATCTCTCAGATTTTTGCATGATGACTCGTAACTTCCAAAGTAGCATTTTTCTCTTATGTACGCCACTAAAACCAACTGACATGCGTTTTTTTAATAGGATACCTTGTAGTCAACATCGATATTCACTAATTTTTTTTTCAGTTTGGTATGACGGTTTTAGTGGCGTGCATAAAACCGTAAAATGCAAATTTTGACGTTTACGAGTCATTACGCAAGAACTATGAGACATAACAAAATTTCATGAGAAAAATTTGGTCAATTTATGTCTAATATAAAAAAAATGTGTGGTAAAAATACAAAAATGTGACCTTTAAAATTGCTGTAGACCACGCATAGTAAAGTATACACTAATCTCTCAGTTCAAACCTTGACTACGAAGTTAAAGAGACTATACTGAATATATCACATACTATCAACAGTCAACATTTGATGTGACAGGAAACAAGTGAGAAACTTGCTACACTTCAACACAAATATGCAGACTTCGGACTTTTGAAACTGCAATAGGCAATCGACACATTCCGGAATAAACGAGAAAGGATTTTCACGATATCAACAGACATAAAAACTTCAAAATTATTACAATAGGTTCACTTATTAATCAAAATTTCTTTCAGTGTTGCAATTGTAGTGTACTGTAACTAGCGTGTGAGAAGAGGTTTCGGTCAGCACACAACATCCAGGTCTTTAGCGCTGGTGAGGAATGATATGAGGAGAGTATGGAGCAGCAATGGAATGAAAGGGCGAGGGGAATGGGAGATCACCCGAGAAAACCCGCAGGCCAGCGGTATCGTCCAGGGCCCGACCCCGCCGGGTACCGAGCGTTCGCCTTGGTGGGAGGCGAGAGGTCTGACCACTCTGCCACCGCGACCCGGGTGCCGAAAAAGTTACAGAAGTGTTAATTTTGAAATCCTTGATTTAATTATGTGATTTAACAATGGAAATTTCCAAGCTTAGTCTTACTGCTTATGGTCGCATCATTTCGTTTCAGTTGTCTAAGGAATTCACCAGCCATGCCAACGGTTTTGGCTGTTTATGCTTTACATGTTAGTTAAACGGCAATACGTTAACTGACTTAATGAATTCAGCGGTCGTACGTTAAAATATCTTGACTGAGGTATTCGCAATCCGATGACACTCACGGTAGAAAGTGTCCCTATGCTTTCGCTGTTTGACCGAAGAACACAATGAACGTACAGGATCGTCAGTACACATAATATTGTATATTAATAGACATGATATACAGGTTGTATCAGTAAAGTGGTTACAAACTTCCAGGAGAGATTAAGTACAACGAACTTATGGGAAGTCACGTAGCAATGCACGGTCGGAAACGCTTTCATGGCGCGGTAGTGACGACACGAAACACAAGATAGAAAATGCCCGAACAAGAGGAGAAAATATGGTTATTACTCTTAATACAGCAAAACACTTCGAAAGAACGTGTTGAGACATGGATCGTCATCACCAGCCAAAGACTTCTCAGCATTTTTGCTGTATTAGGATTGGTAGATAAACTCCTCTTCTTCGTTTCCTTTCTTTCGGGTGTTCTGTCGTCAGTACCGCGCCAGGAGCCGGAGGAGGGGGGGGGGGGTGGCCGAATGGTCAAACCATTCACCTCCCACCAAGGCGATCCGGGTTCGATTCCTAGCGAAGCCGGTCCCCGGATTATCGCAAGTGGTAATCGTACCGGACGATGCCGCTGGTCGGCGGGTTTTCTCGGGGATCTCCCGTTTCCCCAGCCCATTAATTCCGGCGTCGCTCCAGATTCACGTATAATCAGACAATGCGTCTAAAGCCTTGCTACAATTGCCACCATAAACGCAAAGCCAAACAACGGGGCATTGTAATTAGCTTCCGATCACTTCTTGCGACGACAAAGCAGATATAAGTGTTTTTCTGTTTTGTAAGGTTATGTTCAAGCAATTAGCACAGCTTTAAGAGAAGTACTCGCCTGACGGTGTAATAACCTGTATATGGGTATTTTTTAGTCTGTATATACTTAACTTAATTCATATTACGTTTATCTACGAACGAAACCCAAACTTGAAACTAGGCTTCTCTAATTTTAAAAATTTAGGACGCTTGTTGTAAAATGATTGCTGTTAATTCCAAAAAAAAAAAAAAAAAAAACCCTGAATCTGTAAGGTTTAAACGAGAAGCGTGCGTTAACCCTTACATTATTCTAACCAAAATAATATTTCCAGTGTTTCAGGCGCTTGTATGCAACCCGCATTAGGCCCATACAAATCAAGGCTAATTTTATAGCAATAAGAGTATTACACATATCAACGTTATTTTCACGTTTTACATGAGAGAGACAGTCGTTCATATTTTCGCTGCGTTCGTCGAAGTATAAAAAATTGTTGGCTACAAATTTTACAAAACTTTTTTTTTGTGTCACGTTGATTTTGCAGAACGCAGCGAAAATAAGAGGCTATCTTTCATTAAGTGCTAAGATAATGTTGATATGTGTAATACTCTTGTTGCTACAGCGAAAGTTAAATTAGCCATGATTTATGTGGGGTTAATGCGGGTTGCATACAAGCGCCTGAAACACTAGAACGACCTCTTAAACTCCCATTGGAAAAAATACCGCAATGAAAACATTGCTCGTCTGTTTGGCGCGCTGCGAATAGAGGCGAAATGCTTCTCGTCAAGCATGGTATTATGGATCTTATCGCTCCGCTGTTCCCACGCGTCAAACGCGGAAATTTAAAACCGATACACTTATCTTAAGACCGTTAAGTATGGAAAAATGCGTAACTGTACACTTGTATTGTAACGGTGACGCAATCCCGCGGCGTCGGTGGTGTCGCAGAAAGGCGGTCAGTGAATGCTGGGCAATCAACAAGACACCAAGAAGAGGCGGATTGCGGCAACAGTGGTGTCCCAGGAATCCGATGACTTGAATTAAGTGGGTCTTAAAACTTACCCAACACCCTTGCAAACTCCTGGATTCAGCAGGGATTGCTCCGCCCTTGGGCTTAATTGGGAGCCAATCAGATGGGAGGATTTTGACGGCCTGGTGGGGGAGCGAAGAATTGTGAATACATCGAGCTAGCTACCGGTGATAGTTGGATAAGAGAGTCGGTGGGAGAGTCTTCTGCTCCGGCTGCGACCGCACCTAGGGGCTCTGGGTTCGAGTCTGGTGTGACACTGACTAGAGCCCTAACTGCAACGGTAGCACGAGCGAGGAGTCCTGTTGTTTAGGGAAGTAGAGCCATCCCTTACCTATCTCCTGTCTCGCCTTACCCTAACACTTTCACTCGCCTTTATTTCTGGATTACTGTTACAGCCATTTGGGGTAACTTTGTACCAGGGATTTTCTTTCATATAATAGCTTTGTTGGGTTCAACCACTATGCAGAATTTAAGGTTAACAAATTTATTCATCTAGAATGCAACCGTATTATTAAATTCTGAAATAATTTATTTGAAATTAAACTAGGCTGGTGGTACAAAATTGCCCCAAATGACTATTTCTTATATTTTCTATTCCGAATAATCTTTGTTACCTTTCGCATCTAGCTTATATATCGTCCCCTTCCCAGCTAAACTTTGTAACAATATGTAGACGTATTGTAGATATTTTCGACACGGCGCATTGATACATTTCGTATCGTGCAAATAAGGTTACCCGAATAATGTAGTCAAACGTGTCGAATTTCCGCACGTTACTTTTGACTTCATTCTTCGGGTAGATTTGCTTGCACGAAACGAAATTTACTAATGCACCGTATCAACAATGATGACATCTACAATGGCGTAGTAATGGAAGTACACTAAAGGCCACGTCTTTTCAAATAATAGGAAGACAAGGTAGTGACAGAAATTGTGTAAACAGAGAGATGGCCAGAGACACAATTAGCTGGAGAAATAAAATGACAGTGTTCGTTAAGAAAATTAAATGTAACTGAGGTGTGTGGACAAGTTGCGAGATTTAAATAGTTGGCAATACGTAAAAACACGTTGTGTTGTGTTAGCGTGGCTTAGAACATGTCAACGAGCAACCGTTTTACACTAATTAAATACATGAATCAGTATTAAAGTGACGTGTACTATTAAACAGAACGCTGAAGCATTATAATAAAGTATTACAAGAGGCGTGAAAGGAGGTTCGTAGGGAATATAAGTTGAAACATGTCCAATAGAAGCAATGCACACGATGTGTATTAACCGGGTAAGAAGTAACTAATAGTAAATACGTTATTTGCTTGTATTAAATGCGAATGATAAAATATTCTTCAAATATAATAGGAAAGGAATAGAATGTGGTTAATTTTCCACAAAGTGTGTTAAGAAAGGAAACGGTAAATGTTTGCTATAGGATTTTTCTTATACACTTCCACGTTTGTTGAATACAGGAACACGGAAGTGATGCCATGGTGTCATGTTACCTAATAGTGTACGTGAAATATAAATTGCACTGTATGTCCGCCATGAGGTAAGCTTAGTTGATAGTTAAATATTTTAAAAGAATTACTTGTAATAGTATGGAAAAATAAAGTTGTGTTGTCGCTAATAGAAAAGAAATGAAAATAGAAATTTGGTATCGCAAATTACAGGATTTCTGGTGGGTATTCGTGAAATATGCGAAATCGTGCAGTTGAGATCTGGCAAAACAGAAACGTCCACCCGGAATACTGTAGTATGTGATACCTAAAAGGCGTGTATTTTATATCTATTCCCGCATTAAAAAACCCTCAGTTTCCTGCGAAGCCCGTTCGTTTCTGTAGGTTCGGGCGGTGTGACGTTGTACGTTGTAATGACGTCATACGGAGTGTTTTTGTGATGAAAATTATTGTAGTATCGGTCACACTACGGGAATCCCCATTATTCTCCAATGGAACATTTCTAGCGAGCACGTGGGCCGCGGTGGTCTATTCTCGCGTCCCACCAAGGCGATCAGGGTTCGATTCCCGGCGGGGTCAGTCCCCGGATTTTCGCGTGTGGGAATCGTGCCGGACGATGCCGTTGGTCGGCGGGTTTTCTCCGGGATCTCCCGTTTCTCCAGTTCGTTCATTCCGGCGTTTCTCCATACTCACCTCATGTCACCTCTCGCCAGCGCTAAAGACCTCTATCTCTCTATCTATCTCTCTCTCTCTCTCTCTCTCTCTCTCTCTCTCTCTCTCTCGTGAGCACAACATTTTCGTGACTGCATGTCGCAAGTAAAAATGTGCATGTTACGGGAGCATGATAACGGACACTGAAATAACCTAATTTCCTCTTAAAAATAATATTTTATATTCAGCAATAGTTTAAGAATACTATGACAATTAGATTTAAGTTTTTGTACCCAAAAGTGTAGGTCGCGGCATTTACAGTGGTTTTCGTTGGATGATTACTGCCGTAAAATATCAATTTTGACTGGCACGCTTTTACGGGAATACCTCGCATGCTGAAAATTTACCAGGCTAGGATTGAGTAGCCGCTAGAACTGTCCAGAAAATTTGAACTATTTCGTTAAAAATAGTAAATCATGAATTCACTCTCTGTTTCTGCAAAGCAGAACAAAAAAACTGAAGAGATTTACGAGTCACGGCATATTTCAGGTTCCTTTCTGGTAAACGCATATTGGCAACGTACGCAATATATGTACTGGAATGCTCATGAAATCTAAACGCTGCAGGTATTACGCATTTCATTTAATAAAATTATTACGGCAGAGTAAATTAATTTCTTTGGCGATATCTTGTGAGGACATAGAAAGTTGATTTCAATTCGTTCGTAAAACGAATGCAGTACAGAAGAACTGCAACTACATTTATATAACAAATTTGTACTAAGCAATGATACCGAGTAATGCAAAACAAAGACATTTCCCATTTCGTTGAACGAAATTTAATAAGTTTAGCGTTACTTCTGCTATTTTCACTTGAGGTTTCATTTCCAGATTTTTTTTCTGAACGTGACTTAAACCACTTCACTACAGTCCAATACAATCAATCTATGGCTCGTTTACTGCGCCACTGAGCAACTTTCCTTCATCGGGTCAAAACATTTCAGTGTCATTAACTTAGATAAGTCAACCTTGTTTTAGGATATATATAACAACCTAGAAATTTGTCACAACTGGAGGGCGGGAAATTGTGCTATTTGAAACCTAACACGACTGCCACAATATATTTACAATACCACGAGCCATATTTTAATATTTTACACCACCGGTTAAAACCAGCTGTTAGCAATATAGCTACTGGAATAAGTTAAATCGCCAATATTCCCTCTCTACTTAAATACTTCTAAAATAAATACCATAGTCTGAAATTAGATTTACTTTGCAAAGCTTAAAACTCTCAGTAATAGGTTATATGCTCCCGACTTCAGCCAATTTTAACTCGAGAGCGCGGAAAGTCAGTTTAGCTGCATTCGACAACTGTAACGTGGTTTTATATATCCACTTTCACGTAAAAAAAATCCAAGATCTGTCAGAAAATGTAGATTTAAAATATAACGCATCACAGTATTTCTGTTTAACTGGCAAAACTCAACTCTCTCAGTCTTAACTACCTGTTTGTTTCCTTTTGTGGCGGTATTAATTAGTCTATTACAGCTGTAATGCAAGTAACTGTATTTTGTAAAATTTTCACTGTTAGTTGATACAAAAGTAAAAGAAGTATTACTTCCACGTTTATTACGTAAGAACTCTAATAGACTCGCATCTTCTTGTAAAGAACGACTATGAGGAAAAGCAGTTTTATACACAAAATGGTGCTCGTACAGAGAAACACCTACTGCAATATATATTCAACAAGATGGCTACAGGTATTTCAAATTTCATACTAAACTATGCGTACGTATGGATAAATAAAATAAGTCAATTTTAATTTTACAACAGTTAAAGCAGCAAGGTAAAATCTTAAGATGACCAAATAAACTTATAGCTGAACTGTTAGAACTGATCGCGTTAAAACTGCCTGACACTCACTACTTAGACCAGGAGTTTTGCAGGGATTTCGAAAATATTTTTTTATTGCTACCTAATACTCATATCCAAATTTCGCTGCACAGTTTTCACACTTATGTTATAATTTGTAGCTGAATTTTTTTGTAGAATTATACTGAACGGTTTTTAGATTTAATTACCCAAAGTACTACGTTTTTCGTCGTGAAAATAAGCAAGAAAAAGAAGGAAATTATTTTTTTGCTGGCGAATGGTATAATATATTTTGAAAACGCGTCCACAGTATTGTGCATCGTATGATTGCACATTGACTCAATTTTTTTCAAAACTTTTGGTTAAAAAATATTTGAGTTATTGGCACAAGTCTAAAAAAAACTCGGGAACAAGCCCTTAATTCAACTAATCATTTATTAGTTTTCGCCTAACACTGACATTTTAAAATGTTTGTTGTCCCGGTATCCAATAAGTAAACAATATTAACACGAGATAAGTAAAGCTGTGCTGATATTTGTATAATCTTATAAACTGTACCTTGCTTACGTCCATGTTGTAGGTGACGTCACAGGATTTCATCAGCGAACCACTAATAAAGTTTAACCTGAGAGTGCATTGGGACCTCTTCTTCAATATGCCCACACTCAGAAACTACTTAACTAACTGTGCCTCTCTCACACAAACTACATTTATGCTGCGCAGCCAAAAATAAAATTAAACTGCGTCGCCCTATTTTATGACGGACTGCCATGTTTGATGATCAGACGGAGAGTAGATTTTTTCTTTCACACCTTGCGGTTAGGAAGTAGGCGGAAGTCGACAAAATCAAAGTGTTACTTCCTGTGACGTTATTTCCTTTCAAAGTTCAGATTCCAAAGACGAAAACATCTCTGCGCGAGGTCTCAATTACGCACGGAAAATATATTGTGCAGTTTTAAAATACATTTATAACTGAATTCAAATAAGACAATATTCTAAGGGCCGATTGCAAAGTCAGCCGACAAAATACTCACACTCCACTTACGACTATGCAATGAAAAATACTCACATTTCACTCCAACTTCCATCAAGTGTCACTCGAAACGACTCTGCAGTCGGGCCTAAATGTCATAATGATATTTAATTAATAAATACTATTTACGAGGGCGGTTTTGGGTATGCAAATATTTATTAACTCTGCATTACATCACTTTATAATAATTTAAATTTATATTGAATAATTTTTTTTTTCAGTGCGTAATTAAATCTGAGTATTTCAGTGCTCTAGTTATACCGGAACCTTCAAAGTAAGATTTAATATTTTCCTTAGACGATGAGCGTTCCGTGCAAATACGTTATAAAATGACTAGACTGTTACGCTGATATTTTGTTACGTGACCAAATTGAACGCTGACTTATGCCCGGTTGCACAAAGGAAGTTCAGGCATTGATGTTAGATCATTGGCAAGATGATCTATGATCAGTGTCCTAAAGTGTTGCACAAAACAAGATCAGCACTTGATCCAAGTCATTTTGAACGTGATCCTGAACTGTCGATATTTCTCGGTTCAATAAATGATCCATGATCATAGCCATTACCAAATTTATGGTAGCCATATTTGTTGTAATTACGAAATGTATGTGCTTTGATTTAAAGATAATTTACGTACGTCAGCGAAAGTATTGAGTATAAAAGAACTTTGCATCGCAAATTAGAAGTTAACTTAAGAAATAATTTCCTCTAAACATTGTGTTACGCTCTTATGTGAATTGTATGTAGTTAGGTTAGGGCGTTCGCGGATATAAGTTAACGGAACATTTGTGTGGAGGTTTCGTTTGTCAAAACGTACAGTTACTGTTTCGCTATTCTCCTCACGCCGTTTACAGCATTAAAAGTGGAAGATAACTCATCCCACGCCCATTCCTTTTGTTTGATGTGTACACCATCGGCTTTTTTGTTTTCGTGAATGTGAAGTCTTTCTTCCAGTAAGTTACTTCTCTTTAAATTTTTCATGCTTTCAACACAAAGCGTTCAAATCCAATCAACAAACACACCATTCACATT
>PNEQ01013624.1:0-13721 GCA_003012365.1 Medauroidea extradentata | reverse complement strand
GTAGGCGTTAAACACCATTCTGCTGTACAGTGTTGTCAGATGTAACGTTTCGTCGAACCCCAGTTCTCATGATCCCAGATCAAAAACTTGCAGAATACGTTTGTGCAACGTTTGTCACGATAAATCCCAGATCAACTGTGATCTCACGTCATGGGATCTTGGATCACAGTATTTTTTGTACAACCGGGCCTTAAAGAATCATGTACTTCAGCGGGAGTGGAGGTAACGATTTTTTTAAACAAAAAAACCAAATACCCTAGAGACCAATATCGGTCTGCTCTATGCAAATACTAAGAGCAAGCCTGTGAAAAATAACCTAGCGGTATGAGGTGAAACTAACACAGATTCTGATTTTACTTTTGTATAATTTTGGCATTTTATTGCTTCAACATGCTTAATTAATTTTTTTTTCGTATTTATGGCACTGACATTTTTTTTTCTTAATGCAACGAAAATATGTTCTCCACAGAGAAATTTTCCCCAGTTTTCTTATTTTGGCAGCGTATATTCGAAATAAATTAAATGTAGAGTGCTGGGAGCCGATTCTAAGTTTCTTGGGTTATCTATCGTTACCTTTCGATCTCGATTCCGAGAGAGAGAGAGAGAGAGAGAGAGAGAGAGAGAGAGAGAGAGAGAGAGAGAGAGAGAGAGAGAGCACCCCAGCCGATCGGGAAAGAAATTACTCGAAATAAGCTATTGTAAGTGCACTGTCGGTTCGTCACCTCCTTACTTCCGCAACGTTCGGGTTATCGACTTCCGCCTCCAGCACCACCAACTGGACAAAAATAAATACTTGAAAATTTACGAAAAAATTACATTAAAAATAACTTTTGGTCTAAATATTACTCTTGTAGGTTAAATAATTTAATATACTAGTCGGTAAGAATGTAACTCGCTGATGTTGGGATTCTTATTAAGTAAAATAAATAATATTTTTCGAAACTATTTGCAGGGCATATTTTGTGCGCAGTGTGTTGGCATTATGTTTCGTTTCAGCACAACTCTCCACATTAATGGCTGCTAGGAACTCGCTGAACAATATTAAATAACAACATTTCGTAGAAAATTTAATAAGCTAATTATGTATATGCGTGTCTGAATAAATAGTCAGTGCTCAAATATACAACGCAAGAACAAAATGTCTGTATAACCACTGGCGAAATATTTTATTGTTACACTAAAACGAAAGTAATGTAAATTAATTTTAAAAATCATAGAATTTCCTTTTGAAAATTAATTTACTTTTGACATGTCAACACCAGAATATAGCGTACATATTATAATACATATTAAAAAACATCGCGTTTTTGTGACGATTCGAACTTCAAAATTACGCATTTCGGGAAGTAGCATCCAAACACCTCCAACCACTTTTTTTTAAACTATTTTTTTGCAACTATGTCTGGTGCAGTGGTGATGCGGAAGCTTCCGCATCAACACTGCACCAACCATTCCCACCTTTAGGTTTGACATATTTCGAGTGACCCCAGTAATTTCCGTGAGACAATTTTTGTATGGTGACAAGGTTCGAGACCCAATGGACAAACACAAATTTACACCCATCTAGACCTGGGAATCGAACCCAGAACCCCCCGCACCAAAGTCGGCCGCTCAACCAACTGAGCCACGTGAGGTCGGTGCCACTTTGCCACTTATCACCTCTTAATTCCTGAACTCATAATGATCTACTACCTAACATGGTACTTGAACTGCGTAAAATACTTAAAGAGTTTGCACAGTTTTAACCCTTCGAATATTATTTAAGATACAGTAAAATTCATTGCATACATCGGTAAAATATTGCGATACTTAAGTTAAAATGTGCATGCCGTAATTTGCTCTTTTACAGGCATTACAATAACATAAAACTACAACTTAAAAACAATTCGGTTATTGCTTTGTAATATTGCAACGTATTCTACCACAGAAACGCGATTCACTATTTAAAAAATGTAACTTACTATTCTATTAAAGTTTGTTTGTGAAGGGCCCCGTTTCTATGAAAATAACTATTTTTGAAATAATATGAATTTTATGTGCAAACTTAATAACCAGACAATTGTGCAAACAAATACTCAAAGTTGTATATAAAAGATTCTGGCACTTGAATCTACGTTTTATTTCTTTTCTTTAATACAAATATCCTCCGAGTTAAATAAATTGAATAATAAATAATATTTCTCTGATGTCACTGTTTACCAGCATGCAGTAAATAAATTATCAGGTAGCAGATTTGGTCTATAGTGACGTGGTTACATCAAGGTTGCTTGCGAAACTAAAATTTAAGTAATATATATTTTTCAAAATATTATGATTTACAGAAACCGAGAGAGTGTAACAACGGTAGCATTTCATTTTTACGTTTAATAACGGAAATGAGGAAGTCGATAAGAACTAGACTTGATAGTCTTCATAGTGCCATAAGAGATAGTGGAAACCTAGCTTTTTTTTTTTTTTTTTTTTTTTTACGTTTAATCACGGAAATGAGGAAGGGATAAGAACAGTCCCTTCCTTCAGTCGCATCCGTGCTTATTCTTTGCCAACTGCACCCCGACAAAATGTATGTAAATCTCTGCTGTACAAAAAATGTATTTATGCCTCGCCCAAATCATTCCAGTGCTGCACTAAACTGCTCTATTACTTACGTACTGAGAATTATTTATAAAAATAAAAAATGAATTGACATCAACACTTACAAATTCTAAGTAATAAAATCGGCCCCAATATAACACAAATAAACAAATACCATTTAAATGATGGCATTAACATGTCCAGGAATTAAAGTGTAAATGCATGTAATTAAGGGCTCAAAACTACATATTACAACTGGTATTACAAAATTGCAGTTCCTTAATACACAGACAGTTCTAAAATAATTTGTTACTTGTACTGTAACCTTGTTTGTGATAACGTTATTCAACAACATTCCTCCATTCTTGTCAACGAGCGAGGTGGTGCAAGTGTATCACGTTGCAGGAATCTACGGGTTCGATTCCCAACTCCGCCCATCCTTGTTCCTATTCCCCGTGGTTTCTCGATATCACTCTAGGCGAATGAGGGGTTGAATCCCTTGATATTGGTCATGGCCGATTCCTTTCCCGGTTCTCTGACATTGTTCAGTAGTTTGTGTTACTGTATCTAATGATATTAGCTGTTGATAAGATGTTAGGCCTCCATTCTCTGCCATCCCTCAGTCATAGCAGTTGATAAGGCAGCCAGCCATTCAAACGTGTATGCAGTATTGCCTACGTAGTAGGAACTGTCTTACTGCAGTTCACTCTTTTTACGAAATTTACACGAAAACGGTTGGTCCTACGCATTTACAATACGGGACTTTTTTACTTCTATTTATGTGATTCTAATATAAATTTCAATGTCCTGGTGGTATAAAACAATGCTCAACTTGTCGTCATTAAATGCCTCTTCATTTCTGTTATTTTACAAAAATACACTTTAAATTTTCCATGATTAGGGCTCATGCCACCCGTAATATTAGTTTGAGGTACAAAGCGCTCCGTATATTTTCTACTTGATTTTTATAAAGAATCACCTCGTGAAGTTTGTCGGCCGAATTCAGCCCCGCCCTGTATATGTGTATATGTATGTGTGTGTGTGTGTGTGTGTATATATATATATATATATATATATATATATATATATATATATATATATACACACATAAATTGACGTATGAATTTTATATTCCTCTTCAAATGAACAGAAATGTAACAAAAAAGTTATAAATCCGATATTATTATCGCAAACGTTTATTCTAATTACAGTTAAAGTAATATTTAATTCTAGTTTACGGTACTGTTCCGGCAGATGAGAAATTTACCAGTTCTTTCCTGGGCTGGAACAAATAAGTCGTTTATTTAATTTTTATTTACAATCTCTTCAAACGATATTTTCATTTCATGTTCATGCAGTGTTCCTTCCTGACCTAAAACTAGCGCGTACGATTCCATTCTAGTTCTACGCTAACCAGGACTTTGTTTTTTGGTGAATTGGAATTAATTACTTACAGATTCGTTCCAGTTCGACTTACATTCGCATGAAATTTACATTTAGGCCTACAGTTCACGTTTTATTCCATAGTTTGGAGTGAAATTAACGCCTCCTGTTTGGTATCCAGTTCAGCGCGAAACTGGATGTTAAGGGCTCCGCCTACCTGCGCGTGAGAGGCTCAAAATCGGCGGAGCAGTAAGGTCGACCTTGAAGAGCGCATCAAATGCCGCGTCGCCTCAACGAGCCAAGCGCTGAACTAGCGTACAAGGTTTTCGCCAAACGGTTTTTACTACGGGACACTAAGCGGTGACCATATAATTTTATTGGTGGAAAGTCTGCAACTGAGTTCAATGCAAGTCGCAATCTGAGTTTCACATACATCCGGTCAGTACATTTTGAAATTAATATGGAAGTCTGAACGGTCTGTTTTTAACCATGTTGGAGGGCTTAAAAACAGTGTTTTTAAAGCGTGGCGTCTTAACAATGAGGTTCCGACCTTGTCTGAAGTTTGTTTTCTTTTCGTACGTTGGCACAATGGGCACACGTGGAATATTTTCGTAGAAATAACCTGTTTGTGTGTGTGGTTGTGTGTGTGGTTGTGTGTGTGTGTGTGTGGTTGTGTGTGTGCGTGTACGCGCGCGTGCGTGTGTGTGTGAGAGAGAGAGAGAGAGAGAGAGAGAGAGAGGCAGGAGCGGTAAGGTAACCGTTGACCGACGTATGTAATGTATTATCGCCTCTCCGCCCAAGCCACTCAGCTGTCGTGCAGTGATTCACTACTATTATTCTTTTACTATGGGACTTTAAGCAGTGACACGTTAGTTTATTTAAGAGCAGCGTAGTTCAAAGTCTAACACTTTCTTCTATAGTTATGTTTTCCGAAAACTATTTTTAATTTTCCCGATACGGTAGTCTGAAATAGCCATTTTTTGCTGTTTGAAGGGCTCAGACTAACGTTTCTGATAAACGTGCCGAATTTTTAAAACTATAGCGTCATAGTTTGCAGTGTGTGTTCTTTTCGTAGATATGCATATATAATGTGCGTTAAATAGTTTCGACAAAAAGAGACCAGTCGTAACTCGCTGCAACGCATTTCAAGGGGAAATAGGGAGGCCCCTTAAGAGTGCGTGGTACATATTCAGCTCTAAAAGCATCAGTTTAGACTTGTAGGTTTCTCTAAGTCAGTTTGCAAACATCAAAAAATAGCAATTCCAGACAATAGTTTTTGCCAACTTTCTGAGCAAAAATTTTCCTTGAGGAACGTATCTACCCGTTTTTTTAATTTTCAACAACGAGAACTAATATTATTTAATTCATAAATAAAATATGTAAATAATTCACTGTGGATGTAGGCAAAATATTTATAATGTAGAAATAAGAGTTTTTTTTATTCTCGTCAGCTTATATTCTTGAATAGCATCAGGCGTTCATTATATCTTAATAATCGACAAAACCTGGTCAGGTGACCGACATAGTCTACCCTACTCCACAGAGTGAATTTTCATAAGCGCCTATTACAACTGGAAATCGATCAACTGAAATAAATAACAAAGAACTTATTTTAAAATAATTGAAATACTTGGAGGATGCTACAAGCCACTTAAGATATCGTTACCCCAACATTTAGCTTAAAGCTCGGCAATATTTCATTGCTACGAAAAATTTATTACGTTTTTGTTTGTATCAGGTTAAGTATTGTTTTTACATATGCTATTCCTAGACCACTAAATATAAACGGAAATTTTCGTATGTCGAACAAAATTTAAACTCACAAAACTGTACGCAGTATTTTTACACTCCATATGGCCTGTGTCGGCCATAAGCTGAGTTTTGGTTTGCTACAAATCCAGCACCTGCAATAGAAACTACCATTCATGACGGCATTAACATCAGCAACTACCAGCTGCCACCTGCACTTCGTGATTGGTTCATATCAACCAATCACAGCCCACCAGCCACCTACACCACCAGCCACCTGCACCACCACCAATTTCAATTCTACCATGCCCTTAATTTCAGTTAAACTCAGTTACTGGAGGGGAGTAGTGGATCCAGCTTTGTGTCAAGGAAAAGGGAGGGGGGGGGGGAGTTCCGTTAAAATGTGTATACACATACATTCCAAACCAAAAAGCGGCGGGTCCGGCGACACTCCACCAAAAAAAAAAAAAAATTTTTTTAAGGTGCAGAGTGATGTTTTTTTAGGGGTTTCCTGAGCAAGAATTTGAATTACATAATTAATAAATATTTATATTATTACAAATACACTCATGGTTATTATTTATTTCTTAATCTCGTCACAGCTAGGAGGGGAGGGGGCATGTCGTCATTCAGCCCCCCTTCCCTTCTGGATACGAGCCTCTTGAGGGCAGGACGTCAGAAAACTGAAACGGAGATGCATACAGAGACGGATGCACGCAGCAATTATACATGGTTAAGTAGGACTGCTATATTACTGAATACAGCGATGCGCTCGGAGCCAAATTCTGGAACAGAAAATTAACTAGTTAGGAAAATACTGCATCCGGAATAACTTTCGCCTTGACGAACCACAAACTGAATATTGGTAAAATCTAACAATTTAATTTAGAATAATTTTTTTTTCGATTCAAATAAAAATTCGTAGATATCGTAGGGTACCTTACTAAATTTACTTTACTGCAATGCTTAAAAACTCGCTTCTAGCGTGAATATGTGTGTGTTTGTTTCTTCCATCCCATTTTAGTAAGACATTTTCAGTTTCTGTGGGACAACAATTTGCAACATTATTTAAACTGTTATAGAAGTGGTATTTTAAGGTAAGATAGTATACAGCATTTGGGGAGGGAATCAGGAGAAATAACTAAACAGGCAAGAAATGAATACTAACGATGCATGATGGAGAAAGAAATGAGGGAGTTGTATGGGTATGTTAAGGAAGTGGGAGGGGGTGTGAGAGGCATACTAATGCTGAATATGGAAGACCTGGCCACTACAAGTGTTAGGAAAAAGCAGACATGTTGCAATCCCAGTACTTGGCAGTGTTTGAAGGGCGAGTCACCTAGTATAGAGAAGGAGACTGTAAAGTAGGTTGTGCAGTCAACTTAAAACTAGGAAGAGTGCAATAGTTATTGTCATAAGGATGACTGAAGAGTAACACGGCAGTAGGACCAGGTGTAATAGGTAATGTAGCCTTAGATTTTGGTGCAGAATGAGCTGTGTTGATATTTGGAAGCACTGTTTGACAGATCTTTAGGGAAGGAAGGTTGCCACAAAGCTGTAAGGAGCATTGACGGTGCCAATTCACAAGCTGGGGGAGAATAAGAAAGACTCTGGTAGCTACAGACCAGCGTGCCTTACATGAAGTACATGAAAGGTAAAGGAGAGGTTTGTAGTTCAATATTTTATAGAGGTGATTGAGGGAAAGAATTGGTTACAAGAGTACAAGTACAGTTTTAGGAGAGGTTACTAGTGCGAGGCGCAGATTACAGGACTATTGGAGGATTTAATGCAGGCGGTTGATGAAGGGAAGCCGGTGGATGCCTGATTCATATGTTTTTGAAAATGACTGATAAGGTGCGTCACGGAATTATGATGAGGAAAGTGGATGCTCTACGGGAGGACAAGGGGGTGGTCGGCTGGATAGGAGACTTCCTTAAGAGACAAACATAGAGGATGAAAGGGGTAAAGTCCTTACTGGAGGAAGGGGAGGTTTCTTCAGTTCTACGTGGTAGTGAGCTGGGCCCGGTGTTGTTCGCCATTGTGGTAAATGACCTGTGGACAATGGTGACTGGTTAAGTGAGGTTGTGTGCAGATGAATGTGTATTATACGCAGTGGTATGAGGAGGGATCAGTTACAGGAGGATATTGAGCAGACGAGTTGGATGGTGGAGAGAAATAAAATGAAAATGAATATTAGAAAGATGTAGATAATAAGATTCACAAGGAAGAGAGTGAGGTATAACAAGTACAAACAGGATGTGCAGGAGATAGGGGACGCTACTGTATATAAGTATTGGAGATGATACAGGGGGGGCCCCCCCTTCGGCGGAGAAACCAAACTGATAGAGTTGTGGCGAAGGGGAGAAGGGCCACGGGAATGCTACGAAGAATCTTGAAGGGAGTCAGTGGGGAAGTGAAGGATAAGGCTTATAGGACAATGGTTAGGCCGATACTGACACATGTTGCTTCAGTCTGGGACCCATATGTGGGAGGGAAGATGAGGGAACTGAGGGGGTGCAATGGATGGCCGCTAGAAGGGTGAAGAATAATAGGTGGGGGGGGGAAGTGTGTGAGGGCGAGGATGAAAGGGAGTTCAGGTTATCCATAACATTAAATGAGCTAGGTTCGAGCTCTCTGAAGGTCAGACGAAAAGTGGAATGGCTGCCAGGATGTATAAAGTAAGAGGAAGATGGTGGAAATTAACTGCATGAGTATGTAAGTAAGGTGTGTACAAGGATAGAATTACGAATAGGAAGAAGCTTCATGGTTTAGAGAAGGAAAGAGCGAGGGAGGCAGTCTATGGGAGTGAGAATATTCAGAGAATGGAATGTTTTGAGGGAGGTGTTCTTGACAGTTAAGGGTGTGGGGTAGTTACAGGGGTCTGGAGAGGGATGTCCAGTGAATATTTCAAAGGTGTTGAATGGTCGCAATATGACGGGGCAAAGGGGCGAGGTGCATCCTAAGATACTTCATGGATTTTGGCAGGAAAATTGTCAACACATGAAATACTGTCTACTCGCTGTTGGTGAGAGCTGCAGATCTACCGCCTGTGTGGCGAAGTCCCTCTGGAACCTCTTCACATCTCTGATGTAGACCCTGTTGAGGTGGTGGTTGGGGGTCTAGCTTCTTAAGAGCCACGAAGTGGCCATGGTTGATTTTACTCACAGTGTGAATGAAGTTTCACTGCGATTTACTGCTGTTAGATAAATACTAGTGATATGATTGCACCAGTGTGCACATAAGTGGACACCACTCACTAAGCCTGTGGGTAGCTGCAAGGTATGTACGTAAGTTATGCGGCAATGAAAACTGGTTAAATGGAAAATTAGGTCCCTGGGCGAAAATGAGCTTGGAGTGATAATGGCGGCGCTACTCCCGGAATAAAACGAAATGCTTCTGGTTCCGAGATAATAAACTGACTATAGACAACTAACATGGTTGACCAGACCAAAAGTTGTAGGTCCAGGAACCACAGCGCACATGGCACACACTCTCGCACCTCGTACAGGACTGCATTGTCATGGTAGTGACCCTCACTAGGTGGCGGGGGTGCGCACCAAAACAGTCTAGCGCGACCACTTTTTGAAAGTTAGATGATAAAACAAAACATAAAAACTCCTGGGAAAATACACAAAACATGTATCAGACCTTTGTAGCAATAACTTAAGTGTGGTTTCTGAAAACATAGAAGCTCAAACCCTGAGGTAAATTATTTTACAATGCATTCTGCTCTGGTTATCTTGTTAAGCTGTCTCTCAAAATTCCGAGCTGGTGTGAATGGTTATGAGACTACGCATAAAGCACTTTGATTTAATAACAAAATGCTGGTTATAAATTTAAAGAAACTCACTTGGCGTGCTTTACACCATCTTTGGTCTCGTCAGATTGTCACTCTGGACCAAACTTAGTGGTTCAAAGTCATGTAGCGATTTAAATTCACTTATTACGTTCTACCTGTGTTGTATTGCAACTATAAAAATATATGGAAAAATATGCTTAGTAGTGTAACATTTCTGCATCGGCCTACCGCACTGTGTGTTTGAGATGACACATGTTTTGACATTTGCACATGTTGTGTACATCGACACTGTAATGCCGTGTGAATCGATCAGTGTCACTCTCTCCGAGAAGGTTGGTGCACATGTGGGTCATTTTTACTTGGCTTGATAGCATTCGCGAAGATGTGTGCCGTGCGCGCCTGTTTGCATGAAGCAGCATATGAATCACTTTAGGCACAGTCTTACTTCCTACGTCGCCGAGACAGGTAACGTGCTGCTGGAGACACATATATAAGACATTTTTCCTGTACGCAAGTTTACCGACACAAGGCCAAGGTAGGCGAAATTCTGTAAATAAACATTTGTTTCAGACAAGGAAAATATACTGTTATCCGAGCAAGTGATTATAACGCTGATTGAATCGGTGGACTATGTTTCCAACAATGGTCAGCACCTTGAATTGTCAAAACCAGAATAAACTGCTATCACAGATGGTTGCCATAAGACTTCGTCTGATTTTTGTTTATATATATATATATATATATATATATATATATATATATATATATATATGTGTGTATATATATATATATATATATATATATATATATATATATATATATATATATATATATATATATATATATATATATATATATTAACTGATAAGCTATTTTGTAATATCAGAAGCAGATCAGAGAGTTTAATTTTCATGGTGCATTTTACGTATGTGCTCTAATTTGTCTAGTGTCTTTTATTGTATTTCAAGTATTCCTGAGCAATAGTTTCAGTGTTCTCATTCATGGAATTTCCGGGAATAAATCTCACTGTGCTCAACAGTGGCATTTTCGTTTAAACGGAGTGAAGAGGGAGTACTTGCCCGTCGATGTTACCAGCCTTGAGGCTCAACTTCTACCAGCATTGTTACAGCCGGAAAGTGATTGCACCAACATCTTCAACCGACTCCAGAAACGACGACGACTAGGAGAATGCGGCCATCTGGCGAGCGGCTTACGACCTATCTCTACCAGGTAACAGGCTCTTCAACAGTGGCGCTGGGCAATGTGATTCACCAAATTTCCCAGTCACCCAAGTTGTTAAAATGGCACCGTAAATTAGTGGCTATTCATTTAACCTCAAATTATTCCTTTTTAAAATTATGTGTATTTTCCTATCTCCTGTATTTATATACTCCAAATTCCAAATTATTTTCCGATCCTTTTCGTTTGCCAAAGCTGGCATCTGTGTGAACCTATCCATATCCTATGTCTACGGTCAAAATTGCCCCGAAGCACAGAAGGCAGCAGGGAACCACCGCAGAAGAGCGTTCGTGCCAGTTTTATACCCCGAACCGGCGAAAGGACAGCCGCGGTGTTGTGGCAGGCACGAGCCTCCAACAATGTGGTGCGTGACTTTCGGAAGTGAGTGGTCCGTAGGACGGGACCCAGCCCACGTTCATCGGCATACTGTGAATGGTGTAGTGGACAGACTGAGTGAGCATTGCTAACGCCAAGCGCCAGTGCCTAATTCATTTAGGTATGTCAGTGTTAACAAATATTTGCTGGTGTAATGACACGCGAGTGGCTTCGCGAGTGCGAGAGGAAAAGTTTGCAATGGACATGGAACTAAACACAATGTGTTACTAGCACTTTCCCGCGGGAGACTCGCTAACTTGTGTGCCAAGTGTGTGCAGCCATATTAGGACCATGTGCCGTCAGAAAGCAGTAGACATTGTTGCAAATGTACTGACATAAAGGTGACGCCATTACTCCTACCCACATTCCAGCAGAAACTTAATAGATGTCTGAACCGTGAAAAATGCTAAGGTCTAAATAGAAGGATATTTAAGGTGTAAGTTACCATTCCATGAACACTGCCTCACAGAGCATGAGCGGCAGACAGTACAAATAGATTTTTTTTTTTCAGAGTGAAAAATGCCAGCCGTCACCGCCGATTGCCCGACATGAAAGCAGGTCAACCGTGTAATCCGCCTATTCCGTGACCTCCATGAGGACGGCAAGTAGGCTTGCAGAAATCTTTCAGACATTACTTCATTAAGAGAATGCCCACACACCAGTACGAAATGTTGTGAGTATATAGAAAAACCGCGCGACGCCGAGTACGATGGGACAGGCAGGGAGGCAGGGCGTGATATCAACAAACGCCACCCCTCCCCTTCCCCTCATACACAGGACAGTGAGGCAGCACGTGACTTTACACAAGGACACAGGAGTGCTGTAGGTTCAAGGTATATGCATGTGTGATGTCCGTAATAAATACAAGAGTTCCATACTGCCTTCAACTAAGGTTAATTCTACTAAAGGTTAGAAAGAAAATACGTTTTCTTACGGGAGAGCTTGGCACAGGGAAAATTTCTGCCACTAGTTTCGCTTCAATCGCTAAGAGACGAGGGGGCTTATTCCAGGTTATTCGTTTCCATAACGAATTCGTTACTTTTCGAATCCTTATATAACGAACAAAATCTTCGAGACTGAAAAATTCGTATTCTAAGAGGTTCTTCGTTACAGCTCGCTGAAACTTCGGCAATGTTCGGGTCTTCGTTAGCCTCCCTTTACGGTCCTATAGCCCATCAACGCAAATGCAAGATGGCAACACTACTCACATAAACATTAAATATATATTTTATACTAATTAATAAAACTTTGTGACATTATTTTTTAATAGGCACGAACCTAATATATAACAATATTTATGATTATGTTTCTAGCTGAGCACTTTAAATGTTATTATTAAAGAAATAGTATGGATTAAATAAAAGGTAAATTTCGTTGAAAGTCCCGCATTTGCTGTCTACAATTTTCTTTAATTTTGTCAGTTCGCATATACTGGGCATATTTTCAAAACAAATGTTTGTTTTGAAAGTTTAACATTGAAATATCCATTTGACATCCCGACATATATTCGTAATTACGTTAAAAAATACAAATACTTTCGTTTAGACCTAAATAATGTCAATCATGAGTAAGGCAGAACTTCTTACCTAAACTGATATCATCGGAGACGAAAAAGTTTAATACACGTAGCGGGAAAATACATTTGTGTTGGGCCTTGCGACTTGTATAGCATGCATCTTAGGAAATAAATAATATTGTAAGGGGCGGAAATAGTTACAACTGAGGACGTTATAATGTGTATAAATAGTATTAAAACTTCAAACGAATTATTTTCATATTAGGCGAAGTTAGAGTCTATTAAAATGTAAGTCTATACAAATGCTGCTGCTGACGAACATTAGGGGTGGCTTATTTATTTATTTAATGTAATGTCTGTCTTGTGGGTTTGCTAGCCGGGCTAAAATGTGTGTGTGCTTAAAAAGGGTTAATGTAATGATCTGTTTCTGGCCTACTGTGTTTATTGCCACTGTCCGATATGATTTTTAGTGTCCTTGCCCTAAAATTTTTAGTGCCTCTACACAATTTTCAGTGCTTCTGCCCAAAAATTAATAATTCCTCCGCTGCTCCATGCTTTTGTATGAACCTGCCCCACAGTTTTGAGTGCACCTAACACTGTCCATGATTTTTTGTGTCACTGTCAGACATTTTTTAAAAAAATGCAACTACCTTACAAATTTTTGTGATTATCCTAAAAGTTTCTGTTCCTCGGCCACAACCCTGTCCCTGCATTTTTTAGTTGTCCTACCCTACAATTTTCTTTCTGTACATCTATCCAATTGTACCCTACCCTACAGTTTTCTGTACCCCTATCCAACAACTGTATCTTACCCTACAATTTTCTATACATCTGCTCCATGATATTTAATATATTTGCTTAACATATCCAGTGCACCTACCCTACAATTTTGTTTACCTCTGGCCCGTAATTTTAAATATTTCTTCCTCACATTTCCTGTGCCCCTACTGTAAAATTCAGTGCTTAGCCCAATACCCTAAACTTTTCTACCTCATGATCACTTTTAATATCTGAAGAAGGTAAGGGAAGTTGGGGAAGGGATTCCAACATTGACAAGTATGAATGGACAAACTGCGGTAAATAACAGAG
>PNEQ01013623.1:0-29219 GCA_003012365.1 Medauroidea extradentata | reverse complement strand
GCGCTTAAGGGTGTGGTCTACATCCGTTTCAAGGTCGCTCTTATGTCTACATCATTTCTGAGTATCTAACGCGCAGGTAGGCGGAGCGCTTAAGGGTGTGGTCTACATCCGTTTCAAGGTCGCTCTTATGTCTACATCATTTCTGAGTATCTAACGCGCAGGTAGGCGGAGCGCTTAAGGGTGTGGTCTACATCCGTTTTCCATGTCATATTTTTAATTTTTGTATTTGTACATAATGTTTTTCTTATTTTAGACGTAAATTGAGACTCAAATTTGCTCTTATGATTTTTTATCTAACATAGTTTCTGCGTAATGATTCGTAAACGTAAAAATTTGAATTTCACGTTTTTTTTTTGCACTCCACTAAAACCGACATACCAAATTGGAAAAATTTATAGTGAATAACGATGTTGTAAACTGTAACGTCTCCCATATATAAACATAAAAAATCATAATTCTGTATTGAAAAAAAAATGCTGAAATTTGTAATTAAGATTTTAAAAAATTCAATTTTTTTAAAACACACAAAATATAATGATTTGTATGAAATATGTTGTAGTCTAAAACATAGTTACTAACAGTAATTAATTTTTCAGTTTGGTATGTCGTTTGCTTTCAATGGCGTGCAAAAAACCGTAAAACGCACATTTTCACTGTTACGAGTCGTCACGGAAAAATTATGGAAGATATAAAAATTTCATAAGAGCAAAATTTGGTCACAAATTATGTCGTAAACGAGAAAAAAAAATGTTTGGTACAAAAATAAAAATATCACATAGAATATTGATGTAGACCGCACTCTTAAGGCTACTCTTCAGTTGACATTTCGTTATTTTATATGTTATATCTAGGGCCGTGAACTTTGCCTCAGTTGTGCTTCACAGTCAGAGATTGGATGTCTTTAACTCTTGTGTGTCTGAGGTTCTGCCAGCCATTCACAGACGTGTGGCGTTGCAGTTACCTTACTGTGATTGGCTGAGTCAAACGACAGATGTCACTTCATAAAGACAAGCTGCCAATAACCATGAAGCACAGCTGCAAATGTGAACGTAAGGCACTGCAACAAACTGGGGCAAAATTACTTTCAGGAAACTTTCGTGGCCCTAATTTCAAAATATATTTCAGTAATGTACCTTACAGTCATTTGGGGTAACGTTGTACCATTTTGGGGTAACATTGTACAAGGCATTTTCTTTTATATAATAACTTTGTGGCATTCAACCACTACGCAAACTTTTAAGAGTAACAAATTTATTCATCTAGAACAGAACCGTATTTTAAAATTCTAAGTTAATTTATTTGAAATTATAACTAGGCTGGCGGTACAAAGTTACCCCAAATGACTGTACTGCTGATGATATTTTTGCTAAATGAATAATTATATTCTGTAATCTCGGTTAAATGCCGAGCAAAAATAAAAATTGAGAGGTTTTGTATCATAAATCGTGCGACTGTATTCTGGCTAATGGTTATATATTTTCAATCGAATGCATATATTTTCTCGTTATAATAATTAAGAGTTATTAGTCTTAGTTTTATTTATTGTTATCCTGCTAGTGTTTTACTTGAGTGTACGCACAGACACAAGCGTTTTGAAAGTGACACAACCAAAACTAGATCACTGCAACATCCTAGATGAGTGAATTTGGCAACTGTAATGCCACTTTCTGAAGTATCAGTTCTGTCAAGTTGCCAGCGACTGAAAGAACAGTGCATCATCGTACAATTGTGGATTACACAATGCACAAGGAACAAACGCTGTCGCATTTGGTGATATTCAGCCGAATAAATTATTATTACATAGCTTTAATTTGTTTAAAGCTTCCAGTCATAGTGTTTGAAAGGGAATTACACATTTAATTTAATTCATTTCTAAACGGATTAATTTCGAACGCTACTCTTTCAAACTAAAACATATCTCAATAACTATTCCAACAAAAACATAAAACAATAGACCTAATTAGGTAATAAAATTTTTGTTAAGTGTAAATTTTAAAATTCAACCTAATATATCCAACTATTTGAAATATAAACTGGCCAGGTGTCTAGTATATTAGCATTCTTCTAGAAATTTGACTTGTAATACTTTGTGTTAAAAAAATTATATACCGACTAAGAAGTAATCATCAGTCCATATATTGTGATACATTCGTCTTTGTTTTATTTTATCTGGCTTGCGTACTTTAATTGTAAAAAATCGCAGCAAGAATTACTGACATTTTCTCGATTTTTATGTACAAAGCAAATATATTTGTTTTGCAGAAGAACATTTTTCACATAAAACTATCATGCTGTCATAAATAAAAGCGATACCATGAGCTGAAGTCAGCAAATTCGAGTTAATACATTTGAAACATTATTAGATCATTGCTCGTAATTGAATAAGTGTATTCATTAAATACAAAATGCTGACATCTTAAAAAAACCTTAAGAACTTCATGAAGATATAGCAGCTGTTAAATGTACTAATCTTGGCTTTGGTTATAAGAGGCCGAAAGCTAACATGAAATGTGCAAAACATTGTTTTTATTCATTATAACAGTAATATCACATTATTAAAAAATTGCCACAGCATTGTAGTTAACCGGTTAACTTAATACATACCTTCTGTCATTACGTTAAAATATCAGAAGTATACGTATTTCACTATATGCAAGTCTTTGATTTGTTGTCGTCATTGACGGCATTCATACTTATGTCACATCCATTGCTTATGTGCCTTAAGAGCAGTGTTGCATGGCCACCTTTATATTACAGTATTTCTCTGCTACAAACATTCCTGGATGCGCATCAAATTTTATGTTCTAAATTGAATTGAATTTATTGTCTTTATGTACAAAGAGCAATTTTGATAACGTCAGGTACAATAAAGTAGCAAACAACAAGAACAAACATTGATACAATACTTCAAGCACAGTGCAGGGAAAATACATTGATACAAAACTTCAAGCACAGTGCAGGGACAACATATTGATACAAAACTTCAAGCATAGTGCAGGGACAACACATTGATACAAAAACATCAAAAGGCCAGATCTACAGAACAATTAAGATATTCATCTAGATTATAAAAAGGATTGTTAACTAGCCATATAAACACTGTGGTTTTAAGCTTATGCGTATTAATAGTAAGGACTCTGGTATAGAGTTTATTGAACAAACAGAAATACGTGTATTTAAAATTATTTTGCGTTTTAAATAGTCGAACATTAGAAATGTTAGTGTACTATGCCTTTTTATATTGTTAGACAATAAATTACTTCCATATTATCTGAAATTTTTTGTAAGACACGAAATTACACAATTTTTCTTATCTACCAAGATATGTAAGATAATATGGGAGTATTGTATCTAACGACATAAACGCATAAAATGCCAAACATGTTGATACATCTTCAGGCATGCTTGTATTAGAAAACAACTGTAAATTAAAGTTTTCTGTGCACCAGTCCTAATAATTTTCGATGAAGGGATGCAATTTTTTTAATACGTTAAAATTTGAAATTAATTATAAATTTTTTGAGGTCATAGAGGGCCCATTAAATAATTATATCTACTTTAAAATTTAGTTTTGGAGTAGTTATATACATACTTTAAAATAAGGAAAATTGGAAGTTTATTGTAATAATTTCTTAATGCTACCAAATATAATTGAAAAACGCAAAGATAAGAAGTTAAAAGTTTCTAGCTACAGAGGAGGTTTGACGTTGTTATAAATAACCTTGTTAGATCCACGGGTGCATAATCTCGCACTAGACTGCACTGCAGGCTGTCCAACATGAAGTAATGAAAATAACGGCTATGTAACAATAGTGACACCTCGGTTACACGCTCATCTGGAAGTTGCTGCGACCAACAGCATGAAACTAGTTTAAAAACAAAACAAACACAATAAGCCGGCAAAACAAACAAAGGAATGTTTCGCAGTTTGACTGCGGTACCACGGGGTGATCGATCGATTTCAACCGGCGAACTCTCCGACAATTTATGAACCGCTTTTTTTTATACTGCTGTCTGTGTGAACGCTGCATCGCGACCCGCCCAGGAAGTGGAATATTTCACGTGAGTGAGTCTAGTAAGCATGTGTGTTTCATGTTCCGGCTTTGACTGCATAGTGATGTAGATACGATCACTAGAGATGATGGTATATCGCAAAAATATTTAACATAGTCTGTAATAAACTGTAATATCTCAATCGTAACACGTGTGAACATTTGTATGGGAAATCACACACGTTCTGTGTTAAAACTGTACAGTTATAATTGGGTCTGTTGAAGAGGGACACAGTGCTTCATGTAAAGAAAGATAGAGAAGATGGTTTATCGCAGGGAAAATTGACTGTTTGCTGGGTTTCAACACGCGTTCAGCTTACCAGATGACTGGCTTTAGCTTGTACTTGGATCTGTTATCCTGTTTTACTGAGTCGATAAGAATCCCGATATGGTAATATTTGATGACAGTTATTGGTCTGCAGGCAGCTGCGTTGTGTCAGAAGTATATCACCGAATCATAGATTGCAAGAAACTACAGTGTTTTCAAGTGTACGTTGGCACAACATATTTTCGCGATACCATCATCTCTAACGATAGCTAGAGGTAAGTAAATTTCGCAGATACATTCCAGGTCAGGTTGAACGCCAACTATGTATACTTCATTGTCATGTCTGTGACTTGCTGGCGGCTGTTACGAAACGCGTTTGACTACTGCAAGCCAGTAGTAAATAAGGAAATAATGCGAAGTGCTATCGCTTGCTACCTGCTTGTACGGTTATAAGCCAATAGATAATCTATTGTGGCCAGTGGGTGTATAGGACTGACAAATCTCAGGGGCGTCATTTGGGGCTACAGGGGGGGGGGCAAATGTGCCCCCTGGATTTAGAATTTTATGTGTATAAATATATTTTTTGTGTTTTTAAATTTAAATAATGCTAACTTAAGTACATAAAACTGAAGTTTTATTATTAAAGTATCTAATTTATACATGCTTAGTTAATAAAAAAGATGCAACAAGGTCACTGTCGCCGGAAAACAAAATCTTACCCCCCCCCCCTAGAAAAACCTGAAATGACGCCCCTGACAAGTCTAGGCTGCTGCCAGATGAATCCGCGAAATTGACGTACCTCAAACGATAGCCAATATATGTGCAAAACCTTCAGTGTTGTACATACCATGTTGGAGCCTAGCAAACAATCAAGTTTCCCCGCGATTCACAAGTGTATCTTAACGATCACACGTCCTAGGTATCTCTGACAAGACAAGACTGCGGCGCAGTTGGTCGGTGTAAGGCAAACAGGCCCTACGTTTCCTCGACAACGACGTCATCAGAGACAGTTTCACACAACTCTATACATGAGCAGGATCCGTGGGAGGAATCGACCATGGCCTTTGTTAAGGGTGCTGCCTGCCCGCACGTTAAAGGCTCAAAAGAGACGGAGTTGTAAGGGTGACCTTGAAATGTGCATCAAAAACCACATCGTCAACACGAGCTAAGCGCTGAACGAGCGTGAAAAATTCCCGCTGATCCATTTTTACTATGGGAACGCCATGCGCTCTTGTCTTAGCGACATTAATGGACGACTTGAAGTACACGCCCCCTGACGTCACCGCAGAGGAAAAGTGCTGTGGGAAACAAAGCTTGTTTGCGAACATGCTGATTTGTTAGTTGGTAATTGCAGAAAGCAAAAATGTTGCGCATTCATATATTTGCACGCAAGGATAAAATATATTAGTTTCTACTTCATGGTTAAGATACGCAAATGCATAAGATTAATGTTTACCTGAAAAAACGGCAAATTCCAAACAAATAATCAATTTTCTTGACGCACGTCTCATCCGGGACATGTGAAGCCAAACAGCTAAATGAAGGTTATGCTCGGCTGCGGTATCCATGGAGATAGGAATTGTTTCCCACACCTGACTGAAGCTCCGCCTCTTTTCAAGTCGTCCATTGTTTACGCCTAAACGAGAGCAGATATAAAAAAATCTGTTTGGCAGTTTTGTTTATCATCGTCATCATCATGTTGAAGGCAGTAGATGCTAGGGTTTAAGCTAATTATGTAATTAACGAAGTTCTGGTTAATTGACATAGTTGTAACAAAATTATTTCTGGATTTAAAATAATTAGCTATCACGACAAAAACATTTTACACTAAAATGCCAAACAGATTTTTGATACCTGCTCTCGTTTACGATTAAAAAATGGTTATTGCAGAACAGCAGCAACAAGAGGCTTGGCCTTAAACGGTGACCATATAATTTTTTGGCCTGTAACAAAATTCAATGCACATTTCTATCAGAGTTTCACATTCATTTGTTTAGTACATCTTGGAATACGGTAGTTGGAAAAGACCATTTTTAGCTATGTGGAAGGACATTCCGGCCTTGTCCGAAGTGTTTATTCGTTTAGTACGTTGGTACAATGTGCACGTGTGGAATAGTCTCGTAAAAAAACCTGTTTACGAACAAACTGCA
Source organism: Medauroidea extradentata (assembly GCA_003012365.1). Lineage (NCBI taxonomy): Eukaryota > Metazoa > Arthropoda > Insecta > Phasmatodea > Phasmatidae > Medauroidea > Medauroidea extradentata. The sequence goes on along the minus strand of PNEQ01013623.1, from coordinate 22,749 downwards.
ACACATTTAAAGATTGTGGTAGGCAGTGCCCTTAAGATACCAGCATTCGAGGAAACCATGGGAAAACGAGTTTGGCCGGAGCCAGGGATCGAAGTCGGGTCCTTCCGAATGCGAGTCGAACGTTTTACCGTTGTTCCACGTCACTCGATGTGATGAATTAAATCGTATTGAGCACTGTCATCAACATTGTTGGTTAAGTAAGAATCCGTCCTTTACAGTGTATGTTTTATTTTTATTTTCAAATTTTGAACATATTTGCGGCTTGTAAGTACACGCATTAAAGTTAGCACATATCCGAACATCAATGTCTGTGAGAATATACGAAATGTCAGTGACATCCTTAGAGTAAAACACCTATCAAAATACTGTAGTGGTTAGGACGCCCGCCTTTTAAAAGGTAGATCCGGGTTCCACCGAGATTTTAGCATGTCTGGCGGGGTTTCTTGGGATCGCCTACCTCTCTCGCCCATTCATTCCATCCCTGCTTCACACTCACCTCATGTCACCCGTCGCGAGCGCTGAAATATTCACAGTTGTTGTGATGAGAGACGTATATCGCATTAAGGAGCCTGCCTAGACAGGCTGAGTTTGTGTGTGTGGGGCAGGAGCGGTAAGGTTGCCGTTGACCTACGTATATAATACATTATCGCCTCTACGTACAAGCCACTCAGTTGGTGTGCAGTGCTTTACTATTATCCTTTGCTCTGTGGCACTTTAAGCGGTGACCACATTATTTTATTTGTGGCCAGCATAGTTCAAAGTCTAGCGCTTGTTTCTATATAATAGTGTTTTCGAATCCGGTAGTTATTTTTACAAATACGACAGTCAGAAAAACGCATTCTTAGACATTTTGAGGGGCTTAAAAACGATGTTTAAAAAACACGTACTGAATTTTTTAAACTATAACGACATAGTTTAAAGTGTGTGTTTTTTCGTAGATATATACATATAACTCGCGTTTAGTAGGTTCGGCAAAAAAAACGCAAATCCCTGCAGCGCATTTCAAACGCAGGTAGGAAGGACCCTTAATGCCTAGCCACAACCGTTTGCCTCTACCTCCACACACACACGCGCGCGCGCGCACACACACACACACACCAACACACACACACACACACACACACACATATATATAACTTTACGAACGAAAGCTGCATTATTTTCCTAAATTGGGCATCGTATGATTGTTCTCAGTCTGGATTTTTTTTATAAAAGCATTCCATTTAAAGTGTTTTTAAGTTTTTTCACCAGAGTGAAAACAACTACCTCGTATGGTCTCAAAGTTGTTGTCCGGTCTGGCCGTCTGACAGTATGCGTACTCACATCTCTAATGTAACAATCCTGCACAGTATTTTAACTTATCCTGTCTACAAACTGCAGTTGAGAATATGTTCGTGTTGGAATGATCGTTTCCGTCTCATAACTTCGTTTACAGTGCTCAATTCGTGAACGCGACTGTCAAAAATGGTTAACATTCCCCGGCCATTTTTAAGCAGGAAAATTTCGCCACGAGTGATTAGAGAACCTGACAGAGACGGCACTGGTTGACCTTCATTATTTAATGATGAGATGATCAAACGTGCGATAAATGTCTAACAGACGAGCCGAGTACGAGAAGACTGGATGCCAGTTCGATGGTTAGTAAAATATTTCCAGTCAGACGACGTAAATAAGAAATGTCCTACCTCAACATCAGAATGTTAGGTTACGTATTGCATTTCCTGTTTCTGTAACACCGACCTTAACATATCACGAAGCTGTTCACTCCTATCCAAAATGGCTAAGTCTTTTTTAAATTAGTTTAAAATTACTTCCTTTTTAGTATTTTTTTACCCGACAGTTTACTGTTAAAATATTTTAATAAACTGTTAGGTTATTTGCCCTTTTTAATCAAACGATAAAAAAATTTATTTGCACTAATTAAAGGTCTCGTAATTGTTATGAAATATCCTAGGATTACATCACGTCATTAAAATATATTTAGATTTTTCCTTCGAATGTATCTAGCCCGCATTAAAAAGTTATGTTTTATCAAACAAATATGACTGTTGTGGAATATGAATCACAGTCAATGCAGGAAAAGAAAAAAATATACCATAATTATCAGAAAACAATAATATAAAGAAATTTTATTTTAAAAGCAATTCCTCTGAATTTCAAATATTTATTATTTTGAATAGGTACGTTTGTTAGCTTTTACTTTCTTGTATTTAATTAAATATTATCTTTACTTTAACAATAAATTTAATTAATTCGTTTGTTGAAACAGTTCGTCGTTTATGTTGCATGCGTATGCGTGTGTGTTTTTGTTGTAACATTCAGTTTAATTATTTTATTTTGTGGTCATTATATGAACGTATCGTTGCGATGGGCTGTCTGGTTGGTTGTTCGCTAATGACTATTACTGCATAATTAATTACTTGGCCGCACGCTTGGCGCAGATATGCAGGTGTTCATGCGCTAATCCACTTTGTTACAACGTTGATACCACATGGTTAGACTGATGTGTCCACACATGTAAAGATGGTTAGTTTACTGCAGTATCATTCCAGATGTTGCGTTCAGCATGTTCGAAGAGACAAGTAAATTAACTCGTGTGGTATTGAACCTGTTTACGTTTCATCCCGAGAGTACATGATTGTGGGTGCCATGTTTCAATCAAACTGTGATAATAATGTCCAGTACTATACAATGCCAGGCTTTGACAACCGTGAACACAATACTCTGTCCTATTTAATACACGGTGAGTGGTGTTGGGTAACATCTATTTTATAATTGGTTAATAATTATGACGTGTGCTATTATAAAATCACCTGAAAGCTACTATTTTGAAAATCATCAAAATGAAACTTACCGTACGAAAATATCTATCTTTGTAACGGCTTAAAAGAATAATTAATGGCATTTTTACGTAAAGTTGTGTAATAATCTCTTTCTTTTCGATCGCAAATGACAGTGAATGTTTGCTTCATTTCTCTCAGACTATGTAAAGCAACATCACAAAAATAAGGGTGACCACTGACTAATTACGAACAAAGATTTTCACCATCATGCAGTGTGGTATTCTTTGTATGTAGATGTAAAGTTTACACACTGCCTTGACATAATACCGTATGCCAATGCCGTATCAAATTTCCTGCGATGGTATGAATTCAAAACCTTAGGTCATAAATCACACTTACGTGGCGAGTTAGGCTACATTTTGCATTACATAATTGTGACCATGTTCCGTGAGGATACGTACCTAGAAATGTTTTGGTTGAGTTTACTAACATCTTGTATTTTAAAATGCAGAAAACAATGTCGGACACGTGAACTGTCTTAAGCGCAGCGAGCCTCGACGTGCGTGCAAAGTGGCGACAAGTGCTGCTGCTGTAGGTCAGAGGTCAGAGGTCAGGTGGCCTCCTCTGCGGTGCGCTGCTACTGTCGTGGTTACAAGTTCTTTACTATTTATAGTTATATTATTAATAACCTACTGATGGTATTAAACACGCTAAACGATGTCAGAGAAAAAATAGCTCTGTTAAAAGCACAACAAGAGCTCTATAATTCGCAACAATAATAGCTCAGCATTTGAATAAAAGTTAATGGTGTGAAACTGCTGTATTGGCAGATAACTTTACAGTAAAGGTTGGAAATAGATAAATAAGTGTCGAAGATCAAATTGAGCTTTTTAATATTGCGATTGGTGAATTTACTGAACATAAAACAATTTTGCTTGACAATATTTAATTCGCAGAAAATGTTAACTAAAATATACAGCGTAATATTAATAATTAGCTATTCCCGCGACTTCATTAGCGTGGTTTTCAATTTAATACCTCTTTCAGTCATGTTAATGTTAGGTCTAAGTATTCAAAATTATCTAAAATAATTCGTGGACGTATGTTGTTCTATTTTTATGTCTTTTAAGTAATTAAGTATTAAAATTAATAAAAATATTTTAGTATAAACCTTTTGGTACTTCAAATTTCACATTATAACCTAATAATATTGATACTAGTAATATAAAAATTGATAAAAGATAAGTACCTAATGATATTAATATAAAAAGTGATAAATTATGGTTTAAAATTAGTCTAAAAAGTGCTTTACAAAATTCTGAATGGGGCAAAATGATGTTTAATGACAGACTTAGAAACATTTTGAAAAAGGAAAATTTTCTAGCTAAATTTTTTAGGTACCCCCTTCTCTCTCTCTCTCTCTCTCTCTCTCTCTCTCTCTCTCTCTCTATATATATATATATATATATATATATATATATATATATACTTTTTGTCTTTTTGTCAGAAACCTTCGCATGCGTACGCACAACAACTCAACAAAATTCATCCAAGGATGAAAGGTACAGGAGCGCATACGGGATAACCACACAATTAATTTTATGTATGTATATATAAGAGGGTTACATTTAAGCCGCATATTCCCCATTCTAAAGTCATATCTCAACTGTGAGCTATGCAAGTCGTCTTATTAGCTCCGCGCTGTGCCTGCCTTGTTGTGAAACACTAGTAGCGGCGTATTGTATCGTTTGTTAGACTCGACAAGTAGTTTATCCACAAACAATAGTTACAACTACACTCAAGCTGAACTGTTGTTTGTTTTGGCGTGGTTAGCAAAACGTCTCACAACTGACAACTAAGTTGTTTCAAGAAAATCTACCTCGTGAGTGCACAGCTCGCCTAACCGACTTACGAATGTATAATAATACGAGGGTTTCTTTTTCAAACTCCGGTGGGCTGTAAAAACGGGAATGAGTTGTAAAATACACGTACTGTCAAAATATACGTACATATTTAAGCTATACAGTCAAACTTTTAATACGAATCCGAAGGGGCCAAAATTTTGGCTGTTTGTAATAATGAGGTGTTCACTAAAACCTTAAAAAAAGTTTCTAAAATTTTGGTTACTCTGTTTATCCACATAAATCAAATAGTCTTTTCACCACAATGACTTTTACTTGAGAATTTGATATTGCATGGTATAATGTATAAAAAAAATTTATTTAACATTGAAGTCATTATTTCATTTTTTGTCCAATTCCAAGGGGGATAAAATCACTCTGTACTAATAAGAACTTTGTATTAACAGGGTTTGTAGTAATGAGGTTCCACTGTATTTCAACATAACCATCACGCTGACTGAGACAATTATACCGGCGCACCAACTTTCCTGTGCCATCTGCAAGGAATATTGCCACCTGACTATTGTACATTGTTCGTTTAAAGGCATTCACGTGTCAAAAATTAATAATTTTATATTTTCACGGTATAGAAATCACTTTATAGACGTTACTTATGACTACATTTTCCACTTGTAAACATTTTTTAACTCTCATAGTTTTCCCATAGTGACATGAAAAAGTCAAAATTTGCAATATACGGGAACATGGTAATAACAAAAACTAAGTGTCTTACTAGAATTAAATAATTTACACTGAAATGCGATATTATGGGCAATATGATTAAATATTTAAAATCACACAGTGAGATTTCTTCGTACTTTTTGAAAAAATCTTATAATGATGACAATTTACTTCGTATATGGCAATTTAAAAAAAGTACAAAATGCCTGTTGTCTGTTGTCTGTATTTAAATATTTTAGCATATTGCCCATAAATATCTAATTTCAGTGTAAATTATTTCATTCGATTACGACGCTTGGTTCTTGTTATTACTATGTTCCCGTAACTTGCGAATTCTGATTTTGACGTACTGCTATGGAAAAACCGTGAGAGATAAAACAATTTTACAGGTGGAAAATGTAGTCATAAGGAACGTCTATAAAACTAAAACTATGTCGTGCAAATATAAAATTATGCATTTTGCCACGTGAACACTCTTAAACATTTTTGGCGAGGTACAAGGTACATCGATGTAGTGACTGCAGTTTCTTTTCTTATGTGACGTCCACAAAGAGATAGCAACACAACACTATTGTTAACCTACTTTCCCATCAAGCACGTTCAGTGGTGGCAACTATATCTGCAGAGGACATAGGAAAACTGTTGCACTGGTAAAAGTCTCTACATTTGCGTGGTGATTATTTTCAAACGTAGCTGAAATATGTACGTATCTTTTGACAGCCAAGTATTTCACAATTAATTAAATTTTGTACAGCCCATCGCAGTTCGAAAAAAAAATTCCCTCGTGCCTACAGTTTATTAGACGTCTCATGCAAAATGAATCATGGCCAAACATAATTGAGTTCTGGCCATATTTTGATTTAAAACTTATTTAAAAAGCATCCTCATCTATTGGTTTATAAGGTATAAAAAGACTAAATAGTGAGTCACGTTTAAGGGATAAGTTTCGCGGGTTAGATACAAGCCAGGGCTATTTAATGTAAAACTTAGTTTGATATGTGAATCATAATAGGACTATACGATATTTCCGAACTTGATGAGTTTAGCTTATCAGTCATAAGTTAGATGTATTCCAATATTACAGACCGAATTTGCAATAGTAACTGAGCAAAAATAGTTTACTTCGATGTGAGCATTGCAGAAAACTAGGACGGAGCAAACAATAACATAAAAAGATGGGGTCAAAAAATTTATTTTTTACTTATACTAATGTTCCTTCGTGCGCAATGATCAGAAATATATTATTTTTTTTAACTGTCCTTATACAGCTGTAGAACTTGTTCTATCACCTCCATTTACATTACTTGTTTAAATCAACGCGAATGGCACACACGTCGTACCACAATTCCTTACTTAAGTAATCAGTTGAGAGTTATTAATAGTTACTCATTTACTGATAAATAGTGTCATAAATATCGGGTACTTGTTCGTACCTAAGGGGTACGAGGTTGTTCTGATACAATATATTTTATAGAGAAGGTTGACGCTAAACCAAACTCTTTTTTGAATGCAGATTGTAATTTGCAATTTTTAACTGTACAAACAGTAAATAAAAATCGCACAATTTGGATGTCACTTTAATGAAATGTTAACGTCTTATGCCTCCATAAACTGTATATTTTTTTTTATTTACATCCCTGTCAAGTTCGACGGGGAAAGTGGCCACTTTTCTGTGAACAGCTCATGTTTAAAAATATAATTGTAACAATTTTAATACGTTATTTTCTTATATGCTGATAGTCATTGTTTTCATTCTGAAAAAAAATACATTGTTTACGATCTTTAAAAGAATAGCAGACATTACAAATATGACATTTCCTGACGTTGCAGAAAGTATTTTATTTGAATCACACTCCATATTTAAGTAATAAAAATGGCAAAAAGCACCTTAGCGATACGCAATGAACGAAAATCAGAAGCGTGCAAAATTTGGCAGTTTTCTCGATGTATTTTCTCTCCTAAAAATGTGAAAATAGAACCTTACAAACTTCCCCACGAGAGAGTAGGAAGAAAAATTTATTCAAAACAATGAAAACAATATTTTTAAAATACAAACGGTTCACACAAATATGAATAAAATCCTGTATTTCATTCCAGTGATAGAATTGTGGGACAGGTGTCTAGTTAAACTTTTTAAATTATGACTTTTAATATTTTTATTCAGTTAATTTTATGAATAAATTTACAATTATCTCTGTCCTGACCACTTGAGAAGTAATCCGTTTCTTCAGAGGTTCATTATTTCAATATAATTTAAATATTGACTTATAAATATACAATTTACATTTTCTGTGGGCTTATTCCAGTAACGACAACAAAAACCTGAGATATACACAGAGTGTGTAAGAAATTTCTTGCACAGAAAATCCAGATAGTATAATTATTTAATATTTAAAGTGCAGTCTGCTGTCATTAAGAAAGAAACTGCACACATATTTAAAGTACTGAACTGTACCGTAATTTTATTTGACGAACGAGACCAAAAACTAACAACAACGTACTTCTTATTGTGTTTAGGAAAAATTAATTTTAAAATGTGGTACAGTTACTACTTCTGATTCCTGGCAGAAAAGTGTAATACGCCAGTTTTTCAAGCCAGGTTAGAGATCCATATAAACTTGTCTTTATTTGTGGTGGTTTGCTGCTAAGACGCTGGTTGCCAAACTAGGTCGAATCCTGGGAGAAATATGCGCTGTTGTTCCGTGCCGTGAGTACATAAGGCGCTTGTTTTAATCGTTGGTAGGGGCGGCGTGTTGCAGATGTCTGCTCGGAGATTGTACACTCAAGACGGCCAACCTCTACGACTACTCTTGCAACTCTTCCTCCAGTTTCTCTCTGAACTAGCGAGGAATTTCAAGTAGCCACTCCGAGAATAATTAAACAGTTCCGTGGGGAAGGGTCGATGTTGCAACACTGCGCGCGAGCAGATGAAGCCTTCCAAGAAGGCGCGTGGCGCGAAAATCCAGGTACCACAAGTTGACGTCCGTCTTCGAGAGGGTTCTTCTGGAAGGAGGTCTCCTAAAATTAAAATTGTTTTAATATTTTTTATACTGGTATCTCTTACGGGTTGTTTTGTATACATGCATTGTGATTATTTTTACAGAAAATAAATTTTTCTTTAACTTTCACACTTTTCATGTAATGGAATGTCAAAGTCAGAATTTACGTAAAAAGGTTTTTATGCTAGAAAGGGAAACTAAGAGACTTAAAGAAATGATACTATTTTAACTGAATAACAGTAGCACGGTGGACATAAATATCTGTATAAAACACTGCATTGATTTTTTTTGCATATTTCATAACATACTGGATTTGAAATTAAAATATTGCCTATTTTGCGCAATTATTTATAATTGAAAAATAAATTCAGTTTCTATAATATATATATATATATATATATATATATATATATATATATATATATATATATATATATATATATATATATATATCAATGTCCCAGTTCAGAAGGGAAACAATTCAAAATCCCCGTTTTAAAGTAAAATGCACGTAGATAGATTTCCGTTTCGCCGAAAAATGTGTTAATTGACGTATTTGGTTGGTGTTAAGTTGAACCAGAAGTACAGAGGCAACTGTTTAAGGTGCTTCAAATGTTTGTAGTCTGCCTTTGCTCACCTTATCACTGTTAAAAATTATATAATACATTTGCTAGCTTTTTACTGACAATCAACAAAGAGCCATGTAATTAAAACAAGTGAATTTACGTGTTGTTTTTCATTTCAACTCAGTAGAGTGCACTTCTGTCTGTGTGTTGGTGAGCCAAACTAAAAAATACAATTTTTTTGAGTTGTTTACTTTTTGAACAGGGCCATAGAAATCTTGACGTACCCCATAGCATAGTTCTTCGCAGTGAATTATTTAATTTCGGCAAGTCAGTTGGTTTTTCTTCTAAGTATAAACCATTTTTACGCATACAAAACAATGCTATCTGAAAAATTGCAATACTACAAAATTAATTATAATGTATGCCTACAAAGCAAACCATTTGTCCTTCAAATATTAAATATCATTTAAAACAATTAAACATTTCTGATGAACCTCCACAATACGAGATATCTCAGCTCGCTGCATTGCTATATTTTTTAAACGCAACTAAAGTTTCAAACTGAAACGTTATTCCAGACATCCGCCTTTGCGAGAGAATATTGTCTAGTCACTTTCAGTAACAATAACACAAATTGACTCCGCGGGAGGAAATAAACTAAACCTAAAAAGAAAGCCGGAATCCACTGTCTTTGTTTACTAATTCGTGCTTAGTTTTTTTGAGTTACTGTATTTTTTCATGAACTCGGAAACTTTCGCTTACAATGAAATACGTCCAGAATAATGTTTTAGATTGTTATACACGTTCATCGTAAAAAAAAGTGCTTAAATAGTAAAGCAAACTTATATTTGCCACATTTGTAATTTATAAATTATTTTGAATTTAGGATATCTCTTTATTTATTTCCACTCCTTCGGCACTCAGATATAAGTTGCGGACTCATTGAGAGCACTAACAGAGATCCAACCCACATTTATTTATAATCAAATGACTAGCTAAGACTGTAAGTTTATCACTACCAATTTTAAGAGTGTTATTTTCTTAAACACGAAAAGAACATAAGAACATACTGACAATAAATAGGGTAATTAGCTAATTTCTCCTAGGAGCCATGGCTGGTCCAGTGGTTAGAGCACTCGCCTCCCAACAAGGAGATCCGGGTCCGATTTCTGGTGGGGTTGGTCGCCGGATTCTCGCATGTTGGAATCATGCCGGACGATGCCGCTGGTCGGCGGGTTTTCTCGAGGATCTCCCATTTCCCCCGCCCATTCATTCCGGCACTGCTCCACACTCACCTCATGTCACCCCTCACCAGCGCTAAAGACCTCGATGTTAAGCGCTGACCAAAGTCTCTTCTCTTCACTAATTATTTCTTTTACTTGATGTGTCCGTTGTGTGAGGGATGGAAAACACGGATTGTTACTGCAAATAATTGGTTTGAACTATTAATTTTTATTTTATTTATTGTCCTCCGGATACATACAACGTGCTAGTAGTAATCATATACATAGTACACAAACAATTAAAATGCGTGTATGAATAGATACAAAATAAAGACAATATATAATTTTACATAATATCATACAAAAATTAAACATAAAAAAGTAAGGCTGACGAGTAAAGGTACGTCAATTTCTCGGATTCATCTGGCAGTAGCCTAGATTGCTCAGTCCTGTACACGCTCTGTATACAGTCGATTATTCACTGGCTTACAACAAGACAAGCGATAGGTCTATGAAGCATTTCCTTATTTACTACTGGCTTGCAGTAGACAAACGCGTTTCGTGACAGCCGCCAGCTAATAACACACGTGATTATGAAGTATATATTTTTGGCGTTCAACCTGACCTAGAATGTATTTGCGAAATTGACGTACCTCTACTGATGGGCTGTAGCATCTTAGTAATACATAACAAAAACACATACACAAAGAACTGAAGATGCACATGTCATAAATATAAACGAATAATACAAATATACATATAAATTGTTAGCAGCTCCAAATAGTACATAGGCCCCCTAATTAAAAAATTGCACATATTACAAAAACTAACACATGCCAAAGGCAAAATATTTTACAAAGTGTTACTGTAGTTTTTTACGTCGTAAAAATCTTTATCAATTAGGCGGTTTTTTGTAGATGGAATTCGGAGTTGACAAAACTTTTGGTTTAAGTATGTTTTGCAGCGGCGGGAGAAGATTATTTCGTAGTTTAGACGTGGCATTGTGTAGACTGATTCTACATATTTGTGGATGACTTTTGATAGGTACAGTATATATGTCTTATTTATGGTATTATGAGAATTAATATCTTGGTTTTAAAATAACTTATGTTAGTTAGGCCAAAATATTTGTATGATAGATTAATAAGCTGGGTAAGGTAAGAATTCTTATTTTTCTGTAGTGAAGTTTACATGGCGTTGGTAATTATATGTTCGCTATGATTCACACAATTTTCTTTAGCATTTTGAACACCTTAGTACAGTTGATTGAAGAACCCCAGAATACTACACCGTACGTAGTCAATGAGTTAACAATAGCAAAATAGTGAGCAGCCGTAGATTTCAATCAGCATGTTTTCTTGACTGAGTACAAATCGAAGCATAAAGAACTTAATATATTACACAGAGCTGAGGTGTGTGTTTTACAGATCAAATTATGGTCAAATATATTACCTAAAAATTTAGTATCAGTTGCAAGCGGCAAGGGTATAAGTTTAGCATGATTGTCAAATGTAGGGACGCGCATTATTTGCGTTATTCTTGACAGAAGACTAAACTGCAAGCTCGCTCGACGTCTCTCATTGGCCGACAATATCGTGGACTGCCGCAGAGATCGCGTCTAGCCGATAGTTCAAAGTCCAACTGCGGAGGTACGAATCTCCCGTAAAGAGTTTACACACGCGACTGTATGCACGTGAAGGCTCGTGTCCAACCAAGTCTCAGATTGTACTCGGGAATGTATACAGGCCAGTGAAGTCTAGCCTGGACACCAAATAATAACGAGGATTTTGCATGCCTGTTGGCAGAGATATGCAAAATTCACGTTATTTTCTGACCACTGACTAGACTTAAAGTGACTGTAGGCTCGTTCGACGTCTCCCGCTGGCCGATATTGTCGTGACTTGCCGCGGAGAATGCTTACACGGTAGAAAGGCCAATATCTGTAAAGACGTAGCACACGTAAATGACAACATATAAAAGTACGAGGGCAGTTGAATCGCTTATTATATACGTTATGTATAGGAGAGTGAAGTTTAATCTGCTACCAAATGATAACGCGAATCTTGCACGTCTATACCTATAAATATAGGGTTAGTTCTGTGTAACATTTTTGTTCGTTATAAATGCGCTCTTTTTCCCCGAAAAATTGTATATAAACTTGCTACACTGAACCATGTAAACGGGTAGATATATTAGCAACGAAAGTAGGGACAACAATGCAGGATGCAGGTAATTTGCGTATATATACTTATTCTATGGCGAAAACTAAGAAGAAAATACTCTTTGGTAAAACATATTAGTACCCTTGGTTTCCGAGAAAAATTGCATGTAATTTCTGAAAGTCTCAGAGACAAGGGTATGATATTCCCAGACGGGAATAAAGAGTGTGAAGTGTTGCTATTTACATCAATGGCAGCCACATAGCGTAGTTAGATTCTCTCTGAACTAGAGTGTGAGGGGTTTCGGGTTAGAATCATGGCTAAGGATAGATGTTTGTGTTAATATGAATAAATATTTGTGTAGTTTAGTTGCTATTATCTAATCGCTGAGTGTGGAAAATTATATTGGCAAACCCATCTCCCTCTGGGGTTCTAACCTAGAACGTCTCGCATTGCAGGTAGGCGCACAACCGACTTAGCTACAGGGTTGCCATTAATACATATACAAACGTTTCACATTGTGACATTTATTATTTATTTTTGTATAAGAATGTCACGCATTTGTTTCTGTGGATATACATGAATACAATTTTTCTCGGGAACTAAGGACCTAAGATAATTTTTACTTTTACCAAAGGGTGATTTCTACTTCACTTTCACCATATAATTGCGCGACAGAGTGCGTATCTGTAAATTGTGTGACATCCTGCATGCAAAATTTGCGGAATATTTTCCGATATGAAATCAGCAAAATTATTGTTTACGTACTTTACTATCATGGTGCTCTGTTAAATGCGTGACAAGTGTCTACGAAAAAATTAACATAAAGAAACTTCAATAAGTCACAGTGAAGAGAAATGTCTTGCATACCATCTGGGCACGAAATCTTAAAAATTATTATTAATCCCTTGCTGCCACAGAAACTTATCCTGTACGAGATTAAAGTAGCCTTATCCGATTTTATGTTCCAATAATTGACGATGTAATACCAAAAAGAATTCGCATAGTATATAAAGTTTAATTCAGGCTACGAATAGAATCACTTCACTCGGTCCAATTCAAAGTAAAATTTTTATCACAAACTGATGAAAAAATAAATATGCAGCGCTAGTACGTAATAATTGCAGATGATATGTACGTAGTATATCGATTCAAAATTGTCTTATTTTCACACGTGTAAAATGCGGTTATATTTATTAAGTAGTTTCTGACAAAATATTAAAAAGAAATGGAACGTCTTGTTTAATGATAGTGTATGCATTAATTTATGAAAAACGGAACTAAATTCTTGAAAGCCAACATTTTGTGAGCTCACAGACGACATGACCGACCTATGATGTCTAACTCAAGAACATAGGAAAGTACGTATGTTGGTTGGTAAAGTATTACTACCGTAAGAAAGTATAAGCCAACGATTCTTATTAAATTGATTTTTACAACGGTTGTTTAGCGTATTGCATAGTAATTTAATATATCCTTAATTTACAGCTAAGGTAGTATACGTGAAGTCTATTGTAGGCGTTCTTCTGATATGTGGATAGCACGCGACTTAGTATTCTTAATAACTGAAATTGTTTCTTGAAAATTTGCTGTCAATAATGCCCTATTTTATTTACATTCAGAGTTACACGAACATCTTTACATATGCAAATTACAATAAAATCAGTAAAACTAATATTACGTGCTTACACAAAACACTCATAATGCACTTATATAAGTCAAAAAATTAAAAGGTAAATATATTTAATATGTAGAAACATTTCGCAAATCTAGCCAAAGAACTTTCAGTGGATAGCGGGCACTGTAGTGCCGCCTGGTGGTAACAGCGGTGGGCAACCTGGCGTGCGGTGCAGCTGTGCGGGTTGCCTGCGCTGCAGGCTGTCTGCCCCTTCCCCCTGTCTCACGCGAGCCAGCCATTTGTGGCGCTACAAACCGTGCAACAGCGATGATTCATGGAATTCCCCGAAGTACTGCGGTTGCTGGTCTCGCTAGGAGAACTTGACCCCAAAGTTTATCTTAAGTCAGTGAGCGCGCCGAAAAGCGTTATTTAGCGTTACGGAGGTACAATACGTTCAGCTTCATACGATACACCGTTACATGCTACATTAATAGCGTCAGCTTATTAGCACAGCAATAATGGCATTAAGTCTATCTGTCACCACGGAGAAAAAGAGAATAAATACTTGTGTTAGAATATATAAGATTAAAAAATATTTATGAAATTACATACATTTCTGGAAAAATATTGCTTCGTTTTGCCACAGCTTCACTTAAACTATTAAATATTATTACAATTTGTGAACTCAAACATGTACAGCTATGCAACTTATTTTACAAAGAATGTTACACATTAAGTTGTACTGAAGTGTGCGATACTTAAGGGTCCTATCCAATTAGCTCGCAAGCACTGAATTTAAACTGGCATTCAATATCAATTACCACTCAGTGTATTAGTTGTATTGATTACCATTTCAACCGTTACGTAATCATCACGCGATTTTTGAAAGAATTCCTTGGTGTGAGTAATTATCCTAAAACTAATTTTTAATCCTTAATATATAAACGAAAATATTAAATTTTGTAATTCTCAGAAATTATGAGGAAACTCATTAACATATAATTCCTATCACAGTATTTCGTAAGAAATGTAAGTTGCCTTACGTAACTACTCATGTTTGTGGAGAAAATTTCTAAACATATGTATTGTGACGAATTAAATTTTGCACTGATTCCCCAATGACTTTAATAATCATTTGCTCTCATCTGATAATTGATATACTGGTTAATATAAGGTGTGCTAACTTGACGAGAGTTAGCAGTAGTCGTGCTAGTTTATACGATGAAACAGTGACATCTGTGGCGATTATGAGAACTGCTCTAGCTATGTGAACATTGAGCTGACATACTCCAGTCGCGAGGTAGATTGAACGAGATGGTATTACTGTATCTGGCCTCTTGTTGTAAACGTCAAATATAATATTTAGGACCTCTAGTGCAATAAGTGCATGCGAAAAGTAGGAAATGTACTTTCTTATTCAAGGCTGTACAGCACGGACGTAAAATAAAATGTAAAAATAGATGAAAAAAGAACAAACGAAACCCTTGCTAAACAACTGCATTGCAGAGAACAAACATTGAGTTACTTGAGAGAGAACGAGGTCGTGGGAAACGTTAGATGCGAAATCTACTCTTGATTAGTTATTACACTTACGACTGGTGATTAGTTCTTACACTCGCGATTCTTGATTACTTATTACACTTACGACTGGTGTACAAATAGGCCTATTGTACGTGTTACTGTTGCTCTGAGAAACAGAAAGAAGTTTGTATCTTATAGATCACGGTATGACTATGCTTGCACAGATCAGCGTCATTTTAGATAGTCAAACGCGTGGGACCTATTGAAACGCGTGTTTTCAAGTTTAACACCTGTATTTTTGTTTCCTGTCCTGGTGGTTTTATTGAGATTACTTTTACAAGTAGAAATCTTCATTAAAATATTTTATGAGTATTCCTATAATTCTTATAGCCGCAGAATCCGCAAAATAATTAAACTTGCAAATTTAAGGGACGACATGTTCTAACATAAAGGTTTGCTTGCGCCAGTAAAATACGCAGTTGTACGTTTCCGAACATCATATTACATTTGCGCCAACAAAAGGTTTAGTTTTCAGTAGAACGTATTTTCTCGAATTAACTATATATTTTGTTAGGTCAGTAAAACCCATTTTGCTGCGTTTCGCATTTTGCTGAGCAAATAAAATATTTTTCACCAATATTTAGGAAGGTTATCCCTATACAAATAAATATTTGGTTAGCATTTTTTCCCACTGTCTCTTCGATATTCGGTGAGGTCGCATGGTTCACTTTTAGTCTATAAGTTCCTTTATACCGTTACCCGAATGTACAGTTTCGAAAACAAGGGTTTCGGAAACTGACGGTTGAGTGCAGTGCAAACAGCGCGAAAGTCTTGTTTCATTGTTGAGGCAAACCTGAGTTTGTAATTCAAGTTTTAATGCGAAGGATGTGTTTCGAGTACGGTATAAACTGGGGTTTTAGGAGTGGCGATTATAGAACGAGATATTTTATCATAAACGATACATTCAGATTAATATCTTCGGTATTTGTAAATGACATAAATCATATTCTTTCAGCTACACTGAACAGAATCGCGGTTTATAATCGCGTTGTAACGATAGTTAGTAAATGTTATTTTGTAAAATATGTAGTAAACAAAAAATTATACGTGTCTTTAAATAACTAATTAATATATTTTCTTGATTTTTCTTATAATTTCATTCTTGTTCTTAAATAAAACATATATTTTTGAAGTGTGTCTAGCAAATGTATTGACTTGTGTTATATTCCGCCGTTTTTCGTTGACGAAGTGCATACATGTTTTCGTAACTGAAGTTTCTCATTGATTTGTAAACAATTGGGCCGGACCTTGGATGTGTATGTCTGTCGGGCGACGGTATAAAAGTACTGCTTGGCTGAGTGTATTGTATTCTTGGTACAAGAGGCTCGGTGTGTTGTTGCAGTGTTACACAGGGGGATATGTTAGAGACAGTCTATGCAGTACAGAGATAAGCAGCACGTCCTGCTGCAGGAATGCTAATGAGGCGAGTCGTGAGAGGAGAGTCATTAACACGCTCCATCATCCTGACTGCAAGATCTGCTAACACCTCGCACTGTCCCTACTTGCAGCTGAGTTCCTGTATCAAAGACTGATGCATGCTCGGGTAATTTGGTTTTCAAGCCACGAATTCGTTAATTCACCGATGCGTCCGTCAGTGGTTGACACACCGGTGTACAAAGTTTGAGGCAATTTTCGAACATTAGGTTAACGGTTTTTGGAAAAATGTTCGTTTTGGAAGATTTTGATTAGTTTGCTCATGTTATTTTACACAACACCACATATGTAATTAAAAAAATACCTAGTTTTTTAAATTTAATAAACACAGAAACACAACATTTTCAGTGTAGTGTATGCTTATTGTAACTAACAAATAATTTTTTTAATGCAAATAAGAATGAAAATTTGACGTTAACTAAAACAGCTTATTAGAAAACATTTATTTTTCAGAAATTCATCGACCGATGTTTCAGTGCAATTCCATTCGATTAATCGAAATTTCAGGTAGGTTGAACAAGTGAATCCATTCAATCAGCCAGAACACCAGCATACTTTTCAAACGTTCGGTGTACACCGATGAATTGGTGAATGTTCTACTACGTGGTAAAATGCCGCCTTCCATTACTCGCGTATTTTAATGGCCAGTGTTTTCTGTAATGTCAGCTTTCGTTCCTATATTACTTATCGTTGGCTTACTTCTAGAACCTCGTAAGTCCAGATTTTCCCAATTTTGTATTCCAGGGGAATTTAGTGCTGATTTACATGGCGTTTCTAGTGTTAAAATCTGCTAAAACTACTGTGCATTAGTTTTCATCTACGCTCAAATTGAAAAATCTCGTACCTATGGTGTAGCATGGCTACGAAGATTTTCTTTTTGCGCTCCTGTAAAATTTTCTGAAACGGACTTACGAGGTTTTGAAAGTAAGCCAACGTTATTAGTATGCTACTTCTTTTAACTGTATTCAAAACAATAATTTAAGACATAGGAAAAAAATTATACATTTGTTATTTTTTTTACGTATTACAGTTGAAAGAATATCCAGTGATTATATAAAATAGTTTTAATTCGTAAACATTCCTAACAATCCCACCATAGTCATTAAACTCGACAATAGTTCCTGAACAGCACGACAATATGTAACACTGCAAAACTCTCCGAAACAACGAGCTATTAGTAGAAGAAAATATATATTTTATGGAGGTACTTTCTTAGATTGATTAATTTAGTATTTTTTTACTTGCAACTATTTTTTTTTTTTGCTTAATTTAAAAATTCGGGGCCAGTATTTACATAAATCATTACTTAAAATAATGTTTTCTGTGTAAATAAGTTGATTGTTATCTATATTTACTGAAGTGAGACTGAAAATAGTAAATAATTACTCTGAAATTGCGATTACGCAGAACGAAACACTAAAAATATAAAAACAAATATGACGTTAAAATAAGTGTTGAATAATTTTCCATTTACTACTTGTATTTCGCTTAATATTAATAAACGTAGCATTGATACAATGGAAAATGTTATTGAATACACGTTTTGAAAGAAACTTCCTACTTAATTGATGAAAGTTCCCCGTCCGCCGGACACACTCTGATGAACTCTCGATGTTTTCATTGGCTGTCAACAGTAGCGTGAGGCAGCCTAATAGATGTAGTGCAGGCAGGGTGTATGTGTGGGATGTCAGCTTGTCCGCTCGTTGTTGTTGGTGTAGGTGTGTGGAACAAGTAGTTATGATACATGCGCGGTGTAGTGCAGCAGAGAGTCACATCTACCTGGTCGATACCTTACCACGCAGCTAGCGAACATCAAACTCTACATACAACACGACCACACACTTCTGTCTTCCCTGACCTCTGGGCCTGTCTAGCCGCTGAGACTGTGAACACGCATTCGGCAGTCATCAGAGAATCTGCGCAAACGTCAACCCTTAACCCGGTTTATAAACCACGCAACAAGGCCAAGACCGCTAGAAACACATTTCTGAAAAAAAAAAACGCAACGATATTTCAGTCGTTTATAAATATCACAAAGGAGATGTAACAAACACTACCATTTAAAATTTCGAAATGGCAGCAGGAAACTTCTCTCTGTAATTTTTCCATTGCGGTTATGTTTTGTCACTCACCTCTCTGTTTTCCACATATTCTGTTATTGCGGTATTTTGAAATAGTAACCAAATAAACATATGCACCGTGTATTTGAAGACAAATCCTAAAGAAACACAAACAAATATGTACGGCTAGGAATATTTCGTGAGTTCAACTACCTACATGCTAGAATCCATTATCCTGTGTATACCGAAGCCCTACCATTTGTCCATTACCTGCTACTCATTCAGACAACAGGCAATGAACGAATATACGGGGCTTGAGTATGCATAGGACATTGGATTCTAGCATGCAGTTCATTGAACTCATTAATTTTTCCTGGCCCTACAAATATGCGATAAAATGACGGGATCACAGCCTTTTAAAGACAAATTGCAACTAGTGTAAGTTTTTTTTCGCCAAAGAAACTGTCGATGTAGAAGGTGGTGATACGCACGAAGTTGAAGGTTGGCCAACTTTTGCTTTACGATCGTGCGTACTTGCGTCTCTTGCGTACTTCATAAACGGGCACATATTGATTGCATATGTTCTATTTTTTGTATCGCTTTCTGAAGTTGTTGAGTAGTTTATACACCCGGCCTTAGCGCGCCAGCACATAGCGAGGAATTGTAGCTCAACGTATTAACTAACCTGACAAAACCTTTCTTCAATTCAGAAAATAACATTTTTGTAGCATTTTAAACTAACATAAAATAATCTAAACTAATCTAAAGTAACTGTCACAGGGGACGGGGAGAGGAGGGGTGAGCAGCCAGAGCGTTTCCGATGTTTGCCGAATGTGCGGCACAGTCTCAGCGACTAGACAAAACAGTCTATTTATGTCGGGAGGGAATACCGCCTGATGGCCACCCCCGCCCCCAACACCACCGTCTATCTACACAGGCTCGTGAATAACTGACGCTATCAGGGGAGTGTACATGCACCACATTGTGCTAGACTCCTCGGACAGAGAGTGACTCGACATTTATGACCGTCATGTTGGCTACATCGTTGCTCTGTGAGAACTGTTCTGTCACTGTCAGGACCTCGCACAGTTCAGTGTCTCTACTCTTCTCCTGACAGTACGTTTTAAAAACAACAAAACATAGCCATCGAGAGAAATTAGCAGCGTGTGAATTCTCCCTTAGACATACAAGACATTTGTGATGAATTTTGGAGATCATTATAGTATTGGACTTGTATCATTCTTGAAGGTTAACCTATAATTCCCTTGCAAAGATTCTGTCTGACAAATTAATGAAAGATCCCATTATTATTTATGTCAAACATTTTATCAATAATATAGTGTATGTCTTGTCAAAGAAAAACTTTTGATAATATAAACTGAATAAATGTTACGGCTCGAAAACTGAAAAATAAAGAAAATTATCTAACACTCCCCCTTAAGGCAGCTCCCTACCTGAGCTTGAAATGTGTTGCAGCGAGTTGCAAGTATTATTTTTGTGACGAAACTACTTACCGGGAAATACAATTTTATATCTAGGAAAATGATACACACTTCATATGATGACTCTATAAGTTAAAAATTCAGTACGCTTATTAAAAACACGATTTATTTTAACAGCTCAAACTGCTTAAATCGGCTTCTCAAGACTGCCGTATATGTGAAAATACCAACCGTATTAGAATAACGCTGGGCATTGAATCATACTTCCCACAGATAAAATGATATGGTCACCTCTTAGAATTCCATAGATAAGGGAATACCAGTAAACCACCACATGCGAGACAAAGATACATTTTTCAAAATACTAACAAATTAGCAATGTCCTATTTCTGGAGAGCCGGAAATTTCGAGAATTCTTTCGAGAATAGATTATATTTTCAACTACTGTGCATGTGTGTTACTTTTTTTTATAGTGACACTGCGTATGAAACTCGTTTTTGATAAATCTGGACAAGTGGCAAACCTGGGTGAGAACACTCACTGTCTCCCCATGGAGGTATTAGTCTATGGAGTGGTTGCTGCTGTACATTTAAATAGTAATCGTGTGAAGCCGATCATTTTCGAACATTTTCGAACTGCGCATGCGTAGGACGTTATTTTTAACGAGTCGCCCTATTTTGGGTGGCAAAACAATAGCAGAAAGCAATGTAATTATGTAATTTTTTACAAAAATTCGTGCAATTCTCTATTTGAATCATATACAACAGTTTACAATTGCTTCAGAAATATAAAAAAAATCTAATTAGCTCTCGCTGTGTGTATGTACTTTATAAACTTGATGAATTTAAATAAAAGTTTCTTACCTGTACAAATATTATCCTCCGCAACGATAGAATCTGTTCGTAAGGCCAAGAGCTGCACAAACTTTCACAACAATGTGTAGTTAACAAAAAACTAAAACATTTTCATTCAGCTCAATGCTATGTTTACATGTTTTTGCCACCACTAGCTCTATCCTTGTCTTTAAACGTCGTCTGTTGGCCGGCTTCAAATTTGCTCAAAGGCTTCCACTCCCACTGTAAAAATTTTTTTGTACTTTTACAACGAAAAGCCTTGGAAACCCAGTTGCCAAAGAAATCCCTTGTAAAACTACAATGGTTATCCTTGTAATTAAATACAAAGTAAATGTTTGTAAAATTACAAGGACTAGCCTTGTAGCTGTACTTTCAAGAAGAAAAAAAATAAATTTAAATGTTCATTGTACTTCATAAAAAACACTGAACGTATTTATCAAATATCTTTTGAAACAAGAGATTATTTTGAAAAAATTAAAAAAAAAATCTTGGGAGGTGCTGAGTTTCGAACCACTCTCACCATGCTTAGAATCTACGTGTCCTTACCCCTCTAGACCACTGTGACTTACATACTGCTTAGAATTTATTTATTTGTATACATTTAATGCAAAGTTCAGTAATAATTCTTCCTTTTAAACCACGCAGTTAATATAAATATTCACTTTATTCCAGAAAATACTTTTCAGAGCTTGTAATCTTTGCATAAGTAATATCCGGCGAACTTAAACGATTTTTGTAGGCTACACATTTTTTTCGAAGTTTTTTTGCAGCAAACAAAATCCTTTAAACGTTATAGACTAATAATTTTACAAGGAATATTTTCAACATTTACAAAAGTTTGTACAACTACGAAGAAGTGCCTTGTCATATTTTACAAAATAATTTGTAGGGCAGGAACTGTCGGTATAGGAACAAGGAATTCCTTTGTAGTATTACAAAGTTTACCCTTGTAACTTCATGAAGTAATGAATTTACAAGGATATTCTTTGTACTTTTACAAGGACTTGTAAAAGTACAAAGATTACCCTTGTAAATTTTACAAATTTTTTTTAGAGTGCTAGACTAATACCTCCATCGGTGGTTTTAACATTGTGTACGTGGGACTACAAGGAGCAAACACGTGTCGGAGCTGCTAGAAGAACTGCTAGCACGACGCTATACTACAATGTTAAAACAACACTTCATTGCTAGTGGCGCTTTCAATCATAACGTGGTCAACTCCATAGCATTGTTAGATAGGCGAGTGTCCAGACCTGTACTTCTACGACCGTGGTCCAGACCTGTACTTCTACGACCGTGCTCCAGACCTGTACTTCTACGACCGTGCTCCAGACCTGTACTTCTACGACCGTGCTCCAGACCTGTACTTCTACGACCGTGGTCCAGACCTGTACTTCTACGACCGTGGTCCAGACCTATACTTCTACGACCGTGCTCCAGACCTGTAC
>PNEQ01013622.1:8297-29320 GCA_003012365.1 Medauroidea extradentata | reverse complement strand
CTTCACCGGGCGACCACGATGCACTGGGGAAACCTAACACGATGTACATATTCAGTAGCCACAAAGCACATGGTTTGGTAGCTCGGAGATCTGATGGTAATATACACGGGCCAGCTGATAGTTAATCCCAACCACAGGAAACAAACAAGCAAATTTTCATTAACAAAATTTATTAAACACCAATTATTAAAAGGAGAATAAAAAAAAATGAATTATGAAGGGGTCCTTGTGGCCAAATACCTTACAGTATATTATGATTGCAATAACATCCAAAGTGTGTTGTGATTTTCTTTAGATTATTTTTTTTAGATCTCAGACAAATAATTTCTTTTCAATATTAGCTGCACATTAATCTTACTAGGGTTAGGTGCGCAATGTTAATGAAATTATTTCATATTACAGTAATGGATAGCCTATTCTACAGATGTTAAGTTAATATAATCATTCAAAATTTAACATTATTTATTGTATATTTTCCTAGGTATGCTCAAAACGGTAACATTTAATGGCATTACCAAAAATTAACAAACATGTATGGACAACTTATGTTTTTTTATTTCTACGTGACATCTAAAAAGATTAAATAATAGTATCTTATTTGATTACAAGAAACTGAAGTTGCAAAAACATATGACAATGCAAGCAAACATCTTTAAACTAAAATAATAAATTAAATAATCCATGCAAGCATTAATACAAATATTTTTGTGTAGCCATCAATTTGGTTCTGCACTATCAGATCATAAAGCCGTATAGGCCTCGTTTAAGTTTCAAGTAGTAGACTATGAAAAAAAACTTACCTTTTGTGGTAGGGCCTATCTTCGAAACATCAGTGTTATCATAGTCATGCGACCAGGGGCGTAGCCAGAATTTGTGTTTTGGGGGTGGGGGGGATGCAGAATGGTGCTATTTAAGCGGTTTTTAACATTGGAAATACACCTGGTAGTAGTATTGATATCTTGTAATATAAAATTGTTTTGGGTGAAGAATTTAACAGATATCTACATTCAAACCTGCAGACTTGTTCACTCAGAATCAGTGTTATTTTAATACTAGTATTTAGGAAAATATGACATGCATGAGGCATTACAATCCACATTAAGAGGAAATATTGTTTCCACTACTAAGTATTTAAAACCATAAGAAAATAAGTGAAGAACTCATTTATTGACATTTAGTGTTCTTCATACACACACGAAACTTCACTTAAATATTCTTTATAAAAAACAAGAGAGAGTATTTAATTTATTACATACGCAACTCAATTCTACGAGACTGTTTTGAAAATTCGTCCAGTACTTCTCGAGGATCAACAGAAATGTCTCTGTGCACGTTCAAAAGATTAAGACCATTCAGTCTGTTTTCACTTGTTGAGTTCCGTAGATATGTCTTTATTCGTCGAAGAGTTGAAATAGATCTCTCACTTGTTGCTGTAGTAACAGGCAGTGTAAGAAATATACGAAGGAGAGTATGGATTGTTGTGAACTGATCTGGATTACATTTGAAGAGAAGATCTGCAGGGCTTTCGGAGGCGTCTGTTTCTGATGAAACAGTCCTGTACCAAATATAGAGTTCTCCTATTGCTGTTTGTTCACAGCATGAAAGGTCACACGAATACTTCTTTATCAAAGCTTTCATAGCCTTCTCGTCATCCTCGGAAGTTCAGCTATGGCAAGCAGGAAGTACCGTAATATGTACGTGCAACCAATAATTGTAATTTAGCCTTTAAAATTTCAGTGATTGATAAAAAATGTATATAAAATTGCTGTGATTGATGAAAACAGTACAAAAAATTTCCATACAAATATGCAATTTCATGTACGTTTCCCGCACATTTCACGTCGTTATGCCAATCCCATATATTTCCCCGTCGCTAGACATCCTGTACACATATTCAAAGAAATTTTGTCAGCCTCCTTTAAACTTGGTCACTTTTTGCAGTATGTACCGTATTTACTCGTGTACTGCCCCCCGCATGTATAGCCCCCCCCCCTCAATTTCAAAGTTGTAAATTAGAGAAAAATTAATATTCCGTGTATAACCCTCCCATGCCAAAAAAATAATTTAAACATAAGTAATACAAACACGCAGCAACAGCCAGACACATATTATTTGTTTGGCTTGGCCGCGGAGCGTAGTAGTGGACAAGTTTATCGGGAGTTGAGCGTGAGCCCGGGCAGATGGCTAGAAGCATGCGAGAAGGTGGGAGGCGTGGGCGGCTGGCCAGGCACGTGATGCTGCGTTGCCACATTCTTCAGTTGTGCAAGCTCTGCCATGAGGTACACACGTGTAGACGCCATTATCGGTAATTGTTAGCAGTAATGGCGGCATTCTGTTTTCTTGTCAGTTTATTTAGCTATGTCGTTTGATAATGGGAAAAAAACTGTGCAGTTTCACTGTTGAATGTAAGTTTAAAGTGGTGAAATATGCTCAAGAGCATTAAAAAAAAGTGCCGCGAGACATTGTGATGTCGACTACAAAAGTGTGCGCACGTGGTGTCTGCAACAAGACAAACTAAAAAGTGCACCAAAGGATAAGCGTGCTTTTCGTGGGAAATCGTGTAAATACCCACAACTTGAAAATGAACTGTAGGAGTACATAATGAAAATGCGCAAATCAGGATTCGCTGTGACCACCGAAATGATCCAGATTGAAGCCAACTATATTGCAAGGCGGATGGGCATACCGCACACTGAGTTTAGAGGAAGTTACTGCCTTTTTTTTTTAGTTCATTAGCCGAAGCACGGTCATGTTCCTTAAAATAGAATCTTTAACCTCGAACATTCCATTGTTTACAAACACAGTCGACGCGCTCCTGCGCTGTTACTATCGGTACAGACTACCGAGACACGTTAATTAATTGATGTAAGCATCTCTATTACGGCTTACTATTATTGTTTGCATTTTTGTAAGAGTTCACAGTAATAATCGGCGTATAAAATAAATATGTAGGTAATTTGAGTGCTTAAACATTTTTTGGCAGTGATGGTAGTATGTCCCGTGTATAGCCCCCCGCCCCTTCAAAATTTTTAACATAAATTTTTGGCAAAAAAGGGGGGACTGTACACGAGTAAATACGGTATATCCATGACATGTTTATTGAAAAATCTTTTAGTGTTTACAGTTGTAAAGTATTAGCCGACAGAATAAAATAAATGTGACGTAAATTGTCAAAAATATGCAAGGAAGAATGTAAAACATAGTTTTCACTGTACAAGCACAGCATTGTTGAAGCAATAACCACTCACTTGTCTTGTTTAATTAATATTTCTGTAGTGTTTCTTTACTAATGCATTCATAGTAAAAAGACAATAAAATAAAGTTTTCAGTGAAGCCAATGATAAAAATGCTGAGGCATTGTGTTTACTGTTTATTATCACTTTTTTCAACAATGCAATTATTAAATTCAAGTTTAACTTACCTGTTCATTTATACAAAGTCCAATATCATTTGGATGACAATTTATATTCTAAGTGGACTCAGCTGGATTCTCCACAGCTGCAACTTCAACCAAACACTCCTGAGTAACGGTTGTGATGTCAGAACTGCAGGAAGTTGATGGCGCCTCCGAAACTACAATTTCTGTCGTCTGTACAGCATCTTTAACATTTGGCACTTTCTTCTTGAAATATGATAACAAAGAACCACTTTTACTGTCGAAAATTTTACATTTCCTGTTTGTTTCCATCCATTTTCAGCCATGAAGATGAAACATTTCAAACATCACTAATGAAAGTATGTGAAGAAGTAAGCCAAACAAAGGACTTTTGAACACTAAATGGGTATGGCATGCAGTATACGGTTTGGTAAGCAGGGGTGAAGAAAAGCAGCCTGAAAAAAGAATGAGGGGAGGTATGAAGGTGCGCGTGCAACTTGAATTAGACGAATGTGGGAGCCGGGGGAGGTAGGATCGTGTGGAAAGGGGAGGAAGGAATGTGCGCACGCAGCCTGAAATAAGCGAGTGTGGGAGGTAGGATTGTGAGGAAGGGAAGGAAGTTGCGCTCACAGCTAACAAACAAGTAATGCAGAAGATTCCAGTTACACGGAAAAGTTATACTCTTATTCCCACTTTAACAATTTTTTTCTGGCAGCCTTTTATTAAAATTTTTTAATCACTTGGTACAAGGGGGGGGGGGGGTTTCTGACCCCCAGTAACACCCCTTGGCTACGCCACTGCATGCGACTCACAATACTTTAAAAGAAAGAAAAAAAAATCTTAACGTATTTATTGTAGCATAGCAAAAATTTGCGCTCTCACAACCTAAACGGAAATAATATATCAATTAAAAGCGTAAATAATAAACAAACATAGGTAGGCCTAATTGCCCAGATCACCCGGCTCGCGCTTTAACTATAGTCCAACCGAAGTTTCTAGCATTTTTAAACAGTTTTTTTTTTTGTTTCACAGCTGCATATTACTAATTTATGATAACTGTGTTATGTTATTGTTTAATGTACGCATAATTATTTTTAAATAACGTTTTACTGCGCTCTATTTCACTTTGCTTAGCTTTGATAAATTTTTAAAATATTAATTTTTCCACGGTTCCTGGAAATTATGTCGTTAGATCCAATGTTGTTAGATCGGGGGTTTACTGTAAATGTTGTATCCGAACGTCCCGTACAACAAGCTCTTAATGAAGTTGAGAACATTCTTCAGGTACTAGAATGCAGCCCAACAACTAGCTCGAGACGAATTGCTGCTCAACTTCATATTCCACAAACAAGAATGATACACATAGTACACGAGCAGGGTGTGTATCCATATCATCGGCAGAGTGTACAACATCTGCATGAAGGAGATGATGTCCACCGGCAAGAATTCTGTCAGTCGATCATTGCCAATGATCGATTAATTCCGCGTATTCTGTTCACTGATGAGTCAACATTTACCCGCAACGTAATCAACAATACACGCAACTCTCACATATGGGCAGACGAAAATCTACACCCTACTCTAGAAAGAAATTTTCAACTACGTTTCTCAGTTAATGTGTGGTGTGGTATTATTGACGACCAACTCATCTGTCCTGTAGTTTTAGATGATCGTCTTAATGGAGTACGGTATCTTGATTTTCTTCAAAACGTGTTACCAGAATACTTGGAAGATATCCCTTTGGCAACAAGAGCTCGTATGTACTTTCAACAAGACTGATCTCCAGCACATTCTGTACGGCCAGTGACACAGTGCCTCAACGAAACGTATCCTGGGCGTTGGATTGGTCGCCATGGAGTCATTGCTTGGCCACCGAGGTCACTTGATCTTACCCCATTGGATTACTATGTGTGGGGTTGGCTTAAAAGTGAAGTCTACACACGCAGGGTGGACACAACACATATTTACCATGCTTGTGCTCAAGTAAAGCAATGTACTAATGAGCTCAGATCAGCAATACAGCAGCTGTCTATCAGAGCAGCAAAATGCATTGAAGTTAGTGGTGGAGTGTTTGAACATGTTTTGTGAGGAAATGTACACAATTAAAAAAGACATACAGTAACAGTATCGTGATTTACCGTCACCTGCACATATCTCTTTCCTTGTTGTTTTCATTCGGTTTGTCTGAAAGTGTTAAGAAATCGGCTTGTATACGCCCAGAATATTAAAGTAACACATTGTAAGACTTTAAAACACACACGAACGTGGTCACTTTTTCTTACTCACAAATGGCAGTACTTTGTTTTGGTTACAGGTCTACTGATAACGGTGCGGTTGTTTGTAAATTAGTTATTAAATTACGTGATTTTTAATAGAATAAAATAGTTTACTAATGCTGGATACGGAGCAGTGTTATTATATTACGTTTCCTACAAAATGCTTACCTATTTTTCACACATAATACACACTACTTTCAATGTCGGCGATGGAAGTTAACTGATTTGTTGATCAGGGCTGCCACTACTGCTTCATCAGGTCATACGATCACGTTCTGTTGTTTTAAATGGTATGGGTTTTTGCCACGTGTTAAAAATATTGGTAGCATTGGCTGCCAAAACATGGAATTCTTACATGGGATAGACTGTACGTGGACCTGCTAATAGCTTTGTATCCAGAAGTTACATAAATTAAAATGGAATCATATTGGTTAGCTATTTATGAAGTTTAGGTTAGGATTCCAGTTTACAAAATGTAGACATAATGAAAGTTTTGCAGATGCCTGCGGAAAACGTCACATAATTCGGGAGGTTCGTAATAATTATATAGACACTTCAGCTTCAGTTTTGTATATTATAATTTATTTGTGTATTAATTTAATAATTTTTATTACTATTTTGAAACTATGTACTTAGAATTTAGTGGCAGTGAAATAATTGTTTACAGAACAAACTCAAATGTAAATCATACTTAAGGGCGCCGCCTACCCGCGCGTAATAGGCTCAAAAGCGACGGAGCAGTAAGATCGACCTTGAAGCGCGCATCAATTGCCACGTCGCCTCAATGAGCCAAGCGCTGAACTAGCGTGCAGGGCTTCCATTGAATAGTTTTTACTATGGGACAGTAAGGGCGTGGTCTACTGCAATTTTCATCACCATTTTTTTATTTTTTTTGTTTGTACCAGATATTTTTTTTCTTATTTTATACACAAAGTGTGACTAAATTGAGTTCTTATGAAATTTTTTTATCTCTCATAGTTTTCATGAAATGGCTTGGTAAAGTCATATTTTGCATGTTTCCGTTTTAAGGACTACCTACACTAAAACCAACTGATATACCAAACTGAAATAAATCACAGTGGATAAAGACATTGCAGCATACAATGTCAAGCTCATAAAAAAGAGAATAAAAATTATTTGTATTTAAAAAAATGCTGAAACTGAAAATATAAATTTTAAAAAGTCAGTAATTTTTTTTTTGGGAATACAAATAATTTGCGTTCTTTATTTTTATGAGCTTGACATTGTAGCCTGCAATGTCTTTATCCACTGTGATTTTTTTCAGTTTGGTATATCAGTTGGTTTTAGTGTAGTCCTTAAAACGGAAACATGCAAAATATGACTTTAACAAGCCATTACAGTACGTGAAAACATTTTGTATCTAAAATTAGAAAAAAAATATCTGGTACAAATAAAATATTAAAAAATGGTGATGAAAATTGTGGTAGATGCACCCTTAAGCAGTGACCATATTATTTTATTGGTGGAAAGTCTGCAGCTGAGTTCAGTGCAGGTCGCAATCTGAATTTCATGTACATCCAGTTAGTACATTTTGAAGTACGGAAGTCTGATAACCCAGTTTTTAGCCATGTTGGAGGGCTTAGAAACAGTGTTTTTAATGAGCGTAGCGTCTTATCCATTGAGGTTCCGACCTTGTCTGAAGTTTGTTTTCTTTTTGTACGTTGGTACAATGGGCACACGTGGAATATTTTCGTAGAAAAAACTGGTTTACGAACACGCTGCAATGCATTTGAAGCGTGGGGTAGGCGGTCACCTTAAGCATAAATGTAAAACCAAAACACCATCTTGTTTACAATGCATTGAGTGATAATGCTACTTGTCATTAATTTTATATTCAGGATTATGGTAAAATTTTACGTAAATGGTTACAGTTTCATGGCGATGTAATTAATATGTATAAGTCTACAAACATTTTTATATGTGTATGAACCAAGCAAATGTTACTGAATCTGCCTAAAACGATTTATGTAATTTAATTTGCAGTTTCCACAGCTGATTAAAATGTTGTGCATTCTAAATTATGGTTAAAAATCTGAACAAAGTGTTAATTTTAAGGAATTGTTTTAATAGTAGTGATGTCTTAAAGTATATGGTTTACATCTCTATGCTTTTAATGGTTGTTTTATTTAATGTGTAATAAAGCGTAATTATACCTCTGAGTTCTCTTTAACTACAAACAACCGTATTTACCTGAAAAGAGGCTGAGGGAATTTTCACAAATCTCTAACTCCAGATACTATCTCGGCTTATATTGAGCATCAAGAAAAATTATATACCATTTATATACAAATTATATACCATTATATATATATTTCACCATTTATTATATTATCACGGACCTTATAAGGGAATTAATGTGGAATCAAACCAGAGTAAAAGGAACTTAAAAGTGGCCTAACTTAAGGGACAAAGCATAGCTTAACCTAACTATCAGGGGCAAAACAAAACGTCATGAGACTACTCGCTTCTATAAATTGTGCAAGAGGATACCGAGATCATCGTAATGGTAAGGTACTCAGTAATGAGTACGTGTGTTTTCCTGATGTAGCACATAAATTAAAAAATGGTTAGACAAATTAACACTTGGCTGATAAATTAAGAAAGCTTGGGCAAGATGAATTAATGAGAATTAAATTAGTAAACCATGACGTGTGTCTAGCACGTCCTCTTACTAGTCCGTCTGCCGCACTGTACTAGCGTAGTATGGCCTACACTCAGTGCGTGTTGTAAATAATAAATATTGCCTTATAAAATATGTTTCTTTAAATTTACTCTTTATTTGTTACATTTTTCAAGTGTCTAATAATTGTTCCAATGTTTTTCAAAATGTATATTAATATTTGTTGTTCATTTTCAATCGCCATTATTCAGTTGCATCAGCTATGCTATGTGTGTTGTATCCTTCCGGTTGAAGATGGTGGAACAGGAACAATATTCCAAGATAAAACATTCCAAAAATTACCAGTAATGCTTTAATATGCTGTGCAATTTTTCCAGTGTCCGTTTTGTATTGTATCTTATGTAATTTTGTTTTAATTAATGTGTTTGTATCGGAGCTACTTTGCACTGCGCAAAGTCACCTCCCCTCCCGGGGCTGGCTTGGTGACGCAGGACGCCATGATTCAGTTAATCGGAATCAGACGCGTCGAGGAGCTAGATGTGTTTTTGTCTACCCGGGTCCTTCATCAATTTTGCACCAGCCATCTTTAGTTTTCAATAGTTATAATTTAATTTACCGGAACCGTTTTTGCTGTTTTGACCCGGGGTTCCTCATCCCCTGCCGGCCATGGCGTCCAAGGGCCTAAGTTCACACATTAAGTATACCACCAGCCGCGTGCTGTTTTACCGCGTCAGCTACAGGGGAGGTTTGTGCTCCAGATCCGCTTAGCTGGCATTGACCTTCTGCGAGTACCAGTTTTTTTGTTCTTGGTGAGTAAACTTAAAAAAAAACTATTTACGTCTTTTATTTGCAAGTAGCGTTCTTAGCTCACCCCGTCCCTAGTGACGCTTAACGTAATTTTTAGTGTGTTGTGGCGTGGGGACTAGCCCTAACAAGTCCCCGAAGATCCGTCGTTTCAGGGTGCAACAATCCACCCCATGGTCGTTGGCCTGTCGACCCTGGGATCATCATAAAAGGGGGTTTCCTCCATGGCTTCCGCCATGTGCCCTTTCCCCACAGTCCATCTTATCTCACTTCTCCCTGCTAGCTGGTCCACTCCTGTAACTTTGTCACCCATATCCCGTCCGACTCACCTACTGAGTCAATGTCATCATCATCTACATGTCCCCCCCCCCTAGCACTCGCGTTAAACTCCTATGGCATTATTGAATGGCTTCAATTTATTAAAAAATAATAGTAATTTATAAAATTTGTCTGAGATAAGAAAGACTGAACAAGTTATTAAAATTTATGATTGATTTAACCATTTTAAATATGTGACAATTGTAAATTAACGATTATTACATCCGAGGAGATCATTTTAAAGTTTTCAAAAATACAGTGAAATCCCGTTCCTGTGAGGATTTATAACAGTGTAAAAAACTTACTTAATTACGAGTACTCGTAATACCAGATTTGAGATTTGGCAGAAAAGTAATTAGGTTAACTATTTACATAAACATTGAAGCTCTTGTGTGTGTTCACAAAAGAAAATCTGCTGCAGGCTACTTGCTTGTTGAACAATACAGATTATATCAGAAAATTAACTGTATTTGTTTTAAAGTGAGAAATTGCGCCTCGTTATTAACTGGCTTGTATGAGTACCATTGCCATCTTCCTTTGTCACAAGGTCAGTGATATGCATTCAACGCGCGTGAGAAAACAGAGAGAACAGATAGCGGCCAAGGTCACGGTGTGTCATGCAGCGCTGTTGCAAAACAATTGCCTGGCCAGCTGCACATGCTGCTGCCACTTAAGTCACTGCACATTAGCAGGGCATGGCACAGCACAGCAGCGCAACGCAGAAAAGCCTCCAGTAAACTAAATAAAGTACTGCTCAACACTGGCTGTTTGGTTAATGCATGGCATGCGCGTTGTATGTTGTGTAAAGTTATAGTAGGAATTCAGCATAAAGTTCTGTCGTACAGCCGTCGTATATCTCGTTCTGTACATTATTTTCCTAGCAAGTTTTGTGTACAAACAAGAATGTACTTTGTTATTAATGGTCATTGTTAGCAGAATGCGCACCTAGGGCTTTACTTACTGGCAAAATTAAACATCTTCCATTCACTTTTTTCAGTTGCTTGAAGAGAAGCATGCATAACTAGTATGTTACATTTACCACAGCAAAACCACGATTCTTAAAATTCCATTCATAAAACCTTACTTTTGATTGTTTTTGTGTTCCGTTTGCAGACGTGACGTACTGAGTATTACACCTTTCATTTATGTTACATATTAAACACTTGCGTTAACGACACTGTATGTATTGCACTACCAGAAAAAAAAAATCAAAAAATTGTACACTGAATAACAAAAGTTCACTTCTGGAAGGATTCAAGGATTGTATGTGACACCGTGGAGCTCCTGAGGGGTGGTGAATTACGTGATTATTGTTGTAAGTGGGCGCCACTCAGCTATTGCCCCGGCTGAGTCGGGGGGCACGAGGTGTCTCAGGGCGTATAGGGGCCGTGAAGCACCCCTCCAGGATGGTGTCGCTGATACTTACTCTCTTCCGCTCCCTGTAGGCCTGGAGCACGCCTGACACGCTGTAACGGAAAACTAACTACTCGGAATGACGAGAGAGGCCTCTTGGTTTCACTCGTTTACTTGACCACGTGTTGGGATTACAGAGGATTTTACACACTGTTACACACAGGCCGTAACTCCTTCCCCAGCGCTCTCCCCTACTTAACTTGACACATAACTACTTATTATATCTGGTGATTTACAAAAGATGAAGTGACCACGTGGCACGTGGTCACGTTAACCAAATGCCTCTGCTGGCGGCTAAATGTTAAATTAAAGAACGGATCACAACACAGTAATGCTGATCATGTTGACGGTGCGTGCGAGGGAGTAAAAAAAAGGTAAAAAGGTTCCGGAGAATATTAAGCAAACAGAGATGAACGACGATCAGTTGAAGACAAACGATGTAGGCTCCCTCGCAAAAACACAACCGGCCGCACTGCACACTAGAGAACAACTGGGGGGAGAGATGCGCGTGCTGGCCGCACGTGTTGCGTGCCGGAAGCACTAGCATTGCTCGTGGCCACACTCAAATACATTAACAATAATTCTTATTCTAACAATTTCAGTCTCCTTCTCTGTTCTGTTTTACTGCTGCTATACTTAAATGACAATATTTATGGTTTAGTTATTATTAGGCATCACACTTCCCCTCCTTCCCCTCTCGTTGCACGTGTCTGCTGGGTAGCCTTACACTTCCCCCCCTTCCTATCTCCTGACCCGTGTTCGCGGTTCAGGCTTTGGTCTCGGGCCTGAGGAGGTACGACGTCATACGCCCCCCCTCCCGAAGACCAAACCTGGCCGCGAACCCGTGCCCATCACAATTTAGGGTGTAGAACAGCACCGGTGACGGCGGGTTGGGGCACGACTTCGGAGGTCGTATCTGTTGCGGGTGGTCTGCATCGCTGTGTCACTTCCTCCGGGTGGAAGGGGGCTGTCAGCCCCTCCCCTGTCTCAGCTGCCTTGGATCGGGTCTGACAGCGCGGCGTCTCGACGTGTTTGGGGAGGGGGGCCCTCCGCTGTCGTGGTGGCTGCCGGGGCGGGCGAGGTGCGGGCGAGAGGCCCGTCCCCGCCGCCTCCGGCGATCTTCCGGTGGCTCCTCTACAGTCACCTAGAAAAACGCGTTGTGCAGGGAGAACTCTGGGCCCCATCCCCTCCATTCCCCAAGGGATGGTGGTGTGGACGGTTGTTCCTCGGGCTCCGTCACGACGGGCTCACGGGTCTGGGTCAGGCCAACCTCTCCACGGCTCTGACGAGGGGGGTGTGGCTGCGTCTCCCTCACCGCTTTCTTCTGGGTCCTCCATTGGTTCCCCTCTGGAGTTCTCCTCACCACCCTCCTTCGGTCCGTCTCCGGCGTCCTCTTCGCCGCCCTCCGTCGGTTCGACATTGGTGTCGTCCTCTTCCTCCACTGCTCTTATGTGTGCCGTACGTAGGTCGTCTCTGTGGACCTTCGTGATGTTTCCCTTGTGGTCTCTCACTAGGTAGCACGTGCGGCCTGCTCTCCAGCTGATGGTCGCCGGCCCTGTTCAGCGTGGCGCTAGTCCTGCGCAGAATTGTTGCCCTGCCGCCGACAAGGGGTGGTTCCTCATGTATACTTGGTCGCCTAGTTCCAGCTGTCGTGGGGGCCGTGTTGCCTGGGGTGTAATCCGACGTGCATATTCTTCCTGCGTCCTCCGTGCCTCCTCTACCCGCTCATTCCTACGCTGTGCCTCTCCTTCTCTCGTGTGCTCTTCTCCCCTTTCCGTCTCTGGTTCGCCTGGTCGGGCCAGCTGTTTGCCCATAACCAGTTCTGCTGGCGTCGCCCCTGTTGCTTCATTCGTCCGTCGCCGGAGGCAGAACAGGGCTTTTGCGATGAGGGTGTCCCATTGCTGATGGTCTTCCTGTAGGGTCAGGCGCAGTTGTTTCTTAAGTTCTTGATTTCTACGCTCGACGGGGTTGGCCCGCGGGTGGTACACCGACGTGGTCAGGTTCAGTGGGTTTTCTCGAGGATCTCCCGTTTCCTCCGCCCTTTCATTCTGGCACTGCTCCATTCCCACCTCATATCCCTCCTCATCAGCACTAAAGACCTTGATGTTATGCGCTGACCGCTCTCACCCTCACCCTCACCTTCACCTTCACCTTCACCTTCATCTTCACCTTCACCCTTTCTCCTCTTCCTCTTAAAAATCTAATGCATTGAAGTAATTTTTTTTTCCTTCAGTTGGTTTAGAAAAAATGTAAATCTACTGTGAGTGCATGTGGATGCAATGAAACTACAAATACGAAATACAGAAAAATAATTAAAAAGAATTGTATGTATTTTCTGATTTACTTTTGTTATGGTAAAAAAAATTTCAGGTTAGAAGTGTAAGCTGCTCTTTGTACTGTGCATTATTGCAGTGCATGAATTACTGGAATCTTAGCTTTTGAAAATTAATTTATTGATAAACGTTGATGAATTTGTGTCATTTGCAAAACTTACATACTGTATATTCTATTTTTATTTATTTCCATTACATAACTTTGATTGTGCAATCATGCTACTAATATTTCCATGCTACTAATATTTCAGCATCTTGTACAAAAGTTCAGCTTTAATTGGAGCTGGTAATATACTTAAAACTGCTGTCCATAGAGACTAAAGTATGTGATCCATTGTGCTTTCATTATACTCTTGTTGCAGCATTACAATGGAACAATGGTCGGCCTGGGTTGTTCTGGCAAGTACTACATTCCAGATGTGTTCCTTATGTCCATTATTCTGTTTTTTGGCACATTCATCTTGTCTGTACAACTGAAGGACTTCAAAAATGCTCTCTTCTTTCCTTCAAAGGTAAATGTTACATATTTTTCTCTTTCATTATGTAATTTGTTATTTCAAGAGCTAGTTATAGAATTATGCTTTGAATTGCTTGTGACATCTAAAGTTATGTGAAATATTGTTTTGAGAAATTGTAAATAGAAAAATTTTACAGTACCGTAAGCTGAGGTTATTGTGGCCCTGCGCTTTAACTTTCTTCCACTAAAAATGTAGTTTTTTTTCTTTTTTTAATATTTTTTCCTTGAGATGAAATGCCAAAACTTTAAGTGAAGGGATCATATGTAATTAGTTAATCATTCTGCTCCAGTTATCAAAAATTATTGTTTTATAATATGACCTCAAAACTTGTACAATGGAAGCCTGATTTAAGGAAATGTTTGGGTTCGAAAATGTTTACGCTAAATGACGTTGTGTTAAATCTGACTTTTTATTTGTCTACACTCCAATATATAAATAAGGTAAATCCTCAGGCTTGTTTGATCTGAATTTAGGTAATTTAAAATTATATCTCTCTTAGCACTTAACAACAACATATTGCAGTTACCATCAATTGGTTGTATTGCATTCTGACTGGGACACGAAACACTATCTGTGTATTAGTTCCTCTTCTGTCCGCCACAGCACTGGGTACACTGGGTACCTAGATGCTCGTTCACCCGTCAGTTGCCAGTTCATGATGCTCACTGGCCATGAGGATGGTACTAGGCGTGTGTTTCCTATGCAACACAGCGTCTTTAGCTGGGTCGCACAAGCTCAGATCAAAGTATTAAAGTCACTTCTGTGGCCAGATGGCAGATGATTTACGACCATCAATGCTGAAATGAGTATAGTAAATACTTAAGCTTAAGAAAGTAATTTAATATATTTACATTATAATTTGTGTTCCATTTCATCAAAGTTAGTTACATTACTTTATTTTTAGATAAATTTTTGTATATTTTTTTTCAAAGTACCTAAAAACATTTTGTTATATCACTGTTTTCGATATTCCCGAGTTCGTTAAAACAGGATTTTGGTTGCTGGCCATTTCGTATTGGACTTGTAGCGGTGACCCTACTTTTTTATTTACGGAAAGTGTGTTGTAAGGCCCAGCACATGCTTCTCTAGTTTTGCTATGTGATTCCGGGTTGGAATTTTTTACATGACAGCAGCACCTGGAAAAACTGTTCTTAGCCACTTTGAGGCGCCTCAAATCTATGTTTCTGAGTATGATATTTAGGAAACTAAAGTAGAGAAGCATAGCTAAATGTGTTTTCTTTTCTTATATAAAGATATCACACACATGTGCAGTAGTACTTCTTAAAAAAAATTACCCCTAAGACTATGCAACAATGTTCGTGCCCTAGCTGTATAAGACTCTTAAGGCAGCCACCTAAATGGACATAATTTGACACATTCGAGGCCAGGAAGTTGAGAGAACTTGGGTGTCGCAGCACATGCATCATGCCACACTCTACAGTCTAGGCACAATTTACTGAACCAATGTGAAGTAGTCTCACCAACAGAACCTCCTACAAAACATTCAGTGGTGACCTAGTATTTAAGATAAAGTGTTATTGTACACGTACTTATGCTTTATTTTTAACATTCAGCAGGAAAATTTTTGTTTTTAAAAAGGATTTCTAAAACACTGTTTTGGCAATTTTCGGCCATGTCTTACATATGGGAGACTGGAAATGTGTATACAAATTTGTAATGTTCTTTTAATGCTATTCCTGAATGGATGTTGTTCACATTCGTTAGTAGTTTTCGAATAAACTTCTGTCTGCTAATGCTCTGCACAGTGTTTGCAGACTTGGGCAGGTAGCGATCTAAATAGTAAAATTAAAGTGATAAGTTCGAGTCTACAGATATCAAAGTGGTTTCCTGTATATAACATTCAATATGATCATATGCTTGATACTGTACTGGTTGCACTTGTATAACTAATTTTATCAAGTTTCTGCACCGAGTAGCTAGCCTCTAGGAAACTCATTTTAGGCGTGGTTCAATAGTAGGATTGCTGTATCAAGAAAAAAAAGATCTTTCATAATTTTTTTCCTTTGAAGTCTTTCATTAATGTAAACTCCGTGACGAGACAATACGTTTACACACGGTTACCGGTCGGTGGGTCCTCGTGGTAACGTCTTACCATCAAATTAATAATTAATATTAATGTTTATATGCCTCAGCATTTTACTGCTCAACGTCGGTGGATTATCAAACTTTCTTTGTAAGTGTCTACTACGTGTCGCCCGTGTGTGTTTCCCCATTACTATGGCCAAAAAAACCGCCACCTCTCCCGAAACACAACCATCCCGTAGCAAGTCTCGATAGCCAAGAACGCTTCCTTTATTCACCTTAGGCCACCACGCCGTCCAGCAGTGCGCTCTGGGGGATCTATTTAGTATTACATCTTTTATACTAAATAACTAATTATATATGGTTTTGTTCCAACAAATAAAAGTGGTAATAGAGTTTATATCTTTTTTCCCATCATTTCTTTTACGTGAAAACTTATCTTAAGATACATTTATCTGACTGCTGCCTTAGGTGGAGTAATACATTTTTCCGAACCTTCTGTAGGCCAACATGGCCTCACTTACCCTGAACTCAAGTAAAATAAATGTATGTAACTGCTTAATCTTAGCAAGCAGATTATAGAGAAAAAAATTCATATGTCAACCCTAATTTATAACTAACTACCTTTAAAGTGAGCCCACTGCCGTAATTGAAATTTACAAACTTTACAACTTTTTATTGAAATGACCGGAAACAACGCTCTCTCTGTCTCTTTCTTTCTCTCTCTCTCTCTCTCTCTCTCTCTTTCTCTCTCTCTTTCTCTCTCTCTTTCTCTCTCTCTTTCTCTCTCTCTCTTTCTCTCTCTCTTTCTCTCTCTCTCTTTCTCTCCCTCTCTTTCTCTCTCTATCTTTCTCTCTCTTTCTCTCCCTCTCTTTCTCTCCCTCTCTTTCTCTCTCTCTTTCTCTCTCTCTTTCTCTCCCTCTCTTTCTCTCTCTCTTTTTCTCTATTTTTCTCTCTTTTTCTCTCTTTCTCTCTCTCTATCTCTCTCTCATGTATCCTAATCAAGCCTCTGTATGATTTTGAGTG
Organism: Medauroidea extradentata; assembly: GCA_003012365.1. NCBI lineage: Eukaryota > Metazoa > Arthropoda > Insecta > Phasmatodea > Phasmatidae > Medauroidea > Medauroidea extradentata. The sequence continues at coordinate 12,572 of PNEQ01013622.1, read as the reverse complement.
ACAATATATCAGTTTACCCCACTGTAACACAATTTATAATAAAACAATATTAAGGGTTTCTTGGGGACATTGGACAAGCCTTGGGATGACATCAGGAGTAAATGGGGAAGGGGTTAGTTTTTATTGATGGACTTATAGATTACTTGCACTGCCTAAACACTTGGCCCCATGTACCATCTGATGTTCACCTAGGCCTCAATGCTCTCATCCCTCAGCAAGCTCATGCCAGAATTATCATGTGAGTTGTATGTACTCAAAGTTAGCAACAAATCTGATACACAAATATAAGACCTACGGCTGGGCGCATCTCAATACTGTTCTGAATATTCATTACAATTTTCTGAATACTGTATTAATTTTTGTCAAAAATGGATTGTAGCCTAGTAATTATCTGTGCTCTGGCATTTTGGTATATTCTCTTAAGTCGTATATATTTAGATGATTTTTTTTAAATACATCTACCGAGTCATCATGCAGCACTGTGTCTGCTTTCAAAATAGGTATTGTGTGTGCCAAATGTAATGTCTGTTTTAAGTGGTGACTGGTGGCTGTTGACTGTTTATTTATCATAAACATTTTTTCTCTGTTAAAAGTGCCAAGGATAGATAAAAAAATTTAAAGTGTGTTGTGAACATTTAGTATTAATTGTATGTACATATATTGTTTTGTTACTAGCATTGTCTGTGTCCATATCTCGTTATGTTATCACTCCTTCATTTTCAGGTCCGGCAAATTGTAAGTGATTTTGCAGTCATTATTGCAATATTATCTATGTCAGGCTTGGATTCGTACGTCGGGATTGACACCCCAAAATTACGGGTAAGATGTTTTATCTAGTAAAATTCTATATATGTACAGTATTCTATTTAAGTTTCAATAGTAAAGGATTAAAAACTAAGAGGAGGGTTTTATAGAGATATTAGTGTTGTCAGTTCACTAATTAAAGCCAATACTGTTGATTGGTTTTAAAGTTATGTAATCAAACTCAGATTTCATGAATATAATGATTTTATTAAGTAATTCTCAGCAATAAATACCCAAAAAAATTTATCAAACATTGACAGATTCATACAAAAAATCATTTTAAAATATTTTTGGTAGCCTACGGTGATACTCTCTTTGGTTTCAACTGTCTACCATTGATTGGTTAGCTAGAATGTAAAATGAAAGTAAAATTGTGGTCAGTATGAAGTACAAGCAAGTCACCTTGCCCCGTGCATGGTAGGCCTCATGTTATACCTACACGAAGTGTTATTTCTTTTCATATCTGTGGTCAGCAAATAATTGATTTCATTTGAGTATTACAGTCATAACAACAATATATAGTCTGGTACTGTTTTTACAAAGTCTTGTGGTTCTTGAGAATGAACTTGTAAAACAAATGTTCTCATAAAATTTAAGCTTGTGTGTTTAATTTTATTTTCATCCCTTTACAACCGAAATATTGTTAAAAAGAGCAAATTTACATTAATACATAGAAGACATTATTGGTACATACAGCAAAATGATATTGCAGTGTTCTGTCGTCACCAAAATAAAATGTTAAATGCTGTGCTGCCAATCCGCTATGCATACCTTAGTAGCCATCAAGTGTCCATGTATAAATATTTAATACAGGAAAGTGAAAAAATAAATTGTTTTAGTGGTTTTCTCTGTTTCTTGTAACCAGTACTAACAAATACACTTGAGGTTGCAAGTGCACTTAAGTGATTCATACTTTGTTTAACCATTTCTTTGCCAGATGTCATGAAAATGCACTCAGAGTACACACTACCAATTATTGTGTGTTAAATTTTTTTCCCCTAAACAAGTGCTGCGTATGTCGAAGCAAAGTGTTCTTATTACTACTGCATAAATTTTATTGCAACTCCAAGTTTGAATAGTAAGAATTATTTCATTGCAAGGTTGCCTCATGACAGCATGGTAGAGGAATGAGTAAAAAAATGTAATGCCTCTCCCGCACATCTTTTTTCAAAATACAAAAGCCTGTACCAGCTGTGACATATGTACACGTGGTTACTATACAACAAAAATAGTGATGTAGCCTATATTATTGTTTAGTGTTTTTCACGGGAGCCATTTTATTACTTTTAGTAATATGACAATGCTAGAAACGTACCTTGTAATTGAACCACTGATAATACTGAAATGTTCTCTTGCCGGCAAGAGAAACAATATTGATTGTCAGCCAATTTTCTCATTGTGGATATTACAATATATAGTTGGAGATTTTTTCCCATTCACACTGTAGTATGCAACACTATTAATGTAGTATGCAACACTATTAAGAGCAGTAATGTTTGCAGATGGAATGTTGGGTAGGAGTTGTGTGTCACACCATTTCATGAAATTGTTGATATTCATTTCATCACATTGTAGAGTGTGCAGTGGTCTCACTTGTCTTTTTATTTTCTTATCCAACACATTGCAGTGCCAACTTGCCATCCATTCCTGTACTGTTAGAACCAGCCCAGATAGCAGCCGGCCGGTCGTAGGATTTAGACACCGGCTAACCCATACCGTGCCACCTGCCCATTCTTATCCTTTCAGCAGTGTTACAATTTATGTTCTACAAGTTACTTTTATATTTTATTCGTTATAGTTTTTAACGGTACTCTGCACCGAAAAATTCATAATTTTTTGATTGGAACAAACATTATGTACCTTTGTACTACATGGATGATACAAAAATTCCTTGGAAGCTTTATTTCAATTGGAAAATCTAGAAACAACGATGGTTGGGTCAACTTTTGACCTAATGATACCTTTTAAGTTAAGCTCTTTAGTTCACAAATAAACAAAACATTTTAAAAGTTCCCAATGAAGCCGGGGCCATTTCTTTTATCATTTGCTTTAAAAGAACAAGCTACGCCACTTATAATTTTTTTAATATGGACTGTGTACATTAAGGTTGGGATAACATATATATTTACCACTTACAGTAAGCAAACATAAAGTTCCAATTATGTATGTCTGTGGTGGCTATGTCTGAGCCTTATTAAGAACCACAGGAACAGCACCTGTATCTTCATGATCATGAATACTCACAGCATCACTGTTACTATATTTACTGATAGTGCTTGCTAAGTCTGGTTGCTATCAGTTATTTGCACCCTTACCTTCACTGCAGAATTATTTACACTCACTATCATTAATATTTACATTACTGGTACTACAGTATTGTTGTAATATTCAATACATTTTGATTTTCTTTCAAAAAAATTTATGATGTGTATATTTTGTTTTATGACAACAAGTGCACTAAGTTTACGAGTACAAACGAGTTTGGAGCCAGGATAAAATATACAACAAAACAAACATTAAGAGACACTGGCAGATGATGCCAGTGCACAGTACTGACATGTGTGTCATGATTTTGAATGAGGTTGGAAATACTGCGAACTTCTGATGTCAGTCACTATATTTTTTAATTCTTCAACTTTTATGTTCATTTATTCAGTTTGTTTCATAATAACGTAAACTGTGAAAAATTATGTTTTAAGAAATGTTTTTTTTTTAAATTTGTGTAGTTGCATTTTTTTTAAACATTTACAGTTGCTCGAACATCAGTCAGTAATTTTTCCAGACAATAGCTGAAACCTTATTGAAGTACAGTAACACGTTAATAATGTCCCCAACTCTGCTTGGAAGATACTGTAGCAGGTGTTGATGAACACTGGTGTTGGCAGGTGCCAGCAGAGTTCAAGCCAACATCAAGCAACAGGGGCTGGATCATAGAGCCTTTTGGCCGCAACCCGTACTGGACGTCAGTGGCAGCAGTAGCCCCGGCTCTGCTTGGGACCATCCTGATCTTCATGGACCAACAGATCACTGCAGTCATCATCAACCGCAAAGAACATAAGCTGAAGGTGAGTGTCTTCCACACCACGCCCGACTGACTGTCTGTAGACAGTTGTGAGTGCTGTTCCCTGCCATTTGGCCATCCAGGGTTTTATTTATACATACTTTGAACCTATCTCAGTGTCGCTGTTTCCTTGTTAATACTGATACCCAAACCACTATTCCAGCAATGTTTGAAACCCTGCCAGCACAGTTCCAACCTATCTGGCCGGCTCGAACTGAAATTCTGTCAGTATCAGCAGCTTGGACAACCTGTGCTAAGTTGTTTATATATATATATATATATATATATATATATATATATATATATATATATATATATATATATATATATATATATATATATATATATATATATATATATATATATATATATATATATATATATATATATTTATATATATATATATATTT
>PNEQ01013621.1:0-29219 GCA_003012365.1 Medauroidea extradentata | reverse complement strand
AATCTGCGCATCTTTCACCTTTGGTGAACTCAAAAGTTATCATTATTACTCACAAATTAATATAGCGAGTATGCCGATAAAAAAAAATAGCGTCGTATTCACCAGTCATGGCATAATATTCTGTAATAATTTCATTATTTACCGTGAACTGTATAAAAAGTTATTAGGGGGGGGGGCATACAGACATACATACATACAGACTTACAGACATACAGACAGAGAGACAGACGCGCGATCTCATAAGCCTATCTTTCCTAAAGGAAAGTGGGCTAAAAACAAGTACACGAATAGCAAAATGTGAGCAACATTAATTTCTGCGTCATAACAACAAATAACAGCAAAATGTTTTACACACAAAATTAACTGTTGACAATGTTCAGCAATATACAGAATCACATTGTGGCACAACAATACACCTAAATTTATTTCTTGGTTTGCCATAGTGTATACTTGTTCCTGGGATAAGCTGTGGAAGTAAATCAAGTATGAGGTCACTTGAATGAAGAACACACATATGTGTGTATGTGAATATCTGTGAATGTGTATAACTATCTGTATGCTATTTTTTTACGTTTCAGTTATGTGAAAAAAGTAATTTGTAGTAAATGAAAGATAATTATTACTAAAAAAATTATATCACATTGTTAACAAAACATAGCCTATTTTATAAAGTCAGCAAGAAATTTCTACTATTAAAATGAGCATTTGCAAGGAACATTTACATTATACCTAAATAATTGACAAAACAATAGTTCAATTAAATTACGTAAGTACGTTAAAAACATCTGAAAAAAATGTTAAAGAAATGAAGTCTAAAAATAGTTCGAAAAATAATTGTGACTTACAGCTATCTTTTAACCTTTGTAGAAATCAATTGTTGATGAATGTGTGATAAAAGACTGTAAGTTTGGTAATCACATACAAATCACTAGCATGCTAAACGCAGTAAACATGTATTTATTATTTTACAGGGTGTGATGAAGTGTGTGTGTGTACTTGGATCGCATTCAAGAAATTCACCTTCCTGCTGGATCGAGATAAACCAAGTGAAACATTTAATACTAATATTGGGAGCACAGCAAGTTTTCTTTCACAGTACTTACGCATATATATCTTGTCATTCTACCCTGCCCTCTGTCATGAAATACTATGCAAATTCGTTTCTAATTTGTAGTGCATGTCCTCCTGACTTTCTTGGAATCTTTCTTAAAGAAAACCAAGAGTCACATTGTTGTTCTCGTCGCCATTTACCTGAAATGAACTGTCCATTCTCGTTCACATCAAGGGTTTGACTTGGAGTGTAAATATTTGTAGACGTTTTACTTTTCCTGAAGAAGATGTGCAAGTATACTGTCGATGCTACTACTGCCGTACCTTTCTCTGGCTGCAGTAGCAACGGCTTTCTCAATACCCTGAGTATTGATGATTGTATCCCGAAGGTATGTTCGAATACTCTAGGTATTTTGCAATGCCTGAATATGGTTTCATTACATTTTCTGTAATTGCAAAGGCTTCATCACCTAAAAATACTTACGAAACGTCTGTGTGACAATGTGGAAGTGGCGCAGGTTCTGGAATGCACAATTTTCTTTCTTTCGGGAGCTGCCAAAGTTTGGAATTTTTAAATACACCTCCGTCTGAGATACGTCCTTGGCAACCGATATCCACGAAGAATTGTAATCTGCATCTACCAAAGCAAGCAATACAATACGAAAATCACCCTGAGAGTTAAAGTAGTCACTGCCACTGTTAAATGGGGCCTGCAGTACGACGTGTTTGCTGTCGAACGCACTAAGACAATGGGTATAGTTTAAATTCTCTTCACATTTTATTGCAATCTGTAGCCATTTCTCCTGTGTTGATGGCATCAGAAAAGGAAGGGAAACGTGCAATAACTGTACTTACGACCGACATTGATACATTAGATCACCCACATTTACACGTTAAATGAAGTGTTACACTTCTTGCACAACTTGTGTGGTAAAATTTCAAAACAAAAACCGCGTTATGCATTTTAAAAAGTACAAGAGTGAAGCTATGCTACGTAATATATAATTATAAGTAATATAAATAACAAGATAGTGTAAAGCACAATGCATAATATTGACCGGTCTCGTGTAGCTTGCATAGCATAAACATAGGTTGACATTACAGTAGTACACCATACACGAATTTGCACCTTTAAATTTTACCATAAATGATGTAAAGTTTAATATACACGTGTGGTGTAAACGTCAGTTGTGTTGATAAATCTGTATTTTATCCAGGCGAAAGAGTCCGCGGACGATTCGGGGGAAACAGCTGCAGCAGGAGTGAGAGAATGAGAGAAACTGGCAAGCCTATCACCCAGAATACACAACACATCGACCTCTGACGCACAACCAGCCAGTAAAACGAGAAAACTTATTGTGTCTCCAATGAAACGCATAGCCCAAGAAAGGAAAACAACTGAGCAACAACAAGACCACGTGCCGACGCAGTCTTTGAAATACACGAAAATATATCTAGGATGGACTAATGCTCAACATTTACTGTTCACCTTGCGATAAAGCTTCGTAAACTTGATGATCGAGCCCGAACTATTGTAATGCATGAAATAAACGATTTAATTTTCCGTGCAGGAATTGGGATGTATGATTGTTCTGGAAACCAGCAACAAGGCTATAACAACTTCAGCAGCACAACTGCCTCTACACCTCAGTCACACCTAAGTTAGGGTAGTTCTCCGCAAACAAGTTAGTTGCAATCGACTTTACCTGATCTTGACGTACCAACAATCACCTACAATTATTTCTCATGGCGAAGAAGAACGCACTGGTGCCAACAGTGCATTCACAGAAATACACACTCTGCTCACTTCATTCAAAGGCAGTTAATATTCACGTCGACGCAAATAATATTTTGTCATTCTTATTTTCAATAATGTTTCCTTATTAGTAGAAAATATGTAGTGCGTCTAATTTAACACTTTTGTGTTAGTTTATTTTTATTTGTCACGTGTCATTTTTGGCATTACAGGTAAACACCAACGTTTTCTTATTTTTTTGTGTATTGTGCCTTATTATACAAACGCGTGTGCTTAATAAATAAGTGCTTCAATGTATTTAGATCATATTATTTATATTCAATGTACAATAAAGTAAAGTGCATAATAATCGCGACCACAGAACCATAATTAACACACACATATAAAAATGTTGGATGTGATGCAGTAAAGTTACAATGATTAATATACAATATTTCTGACGGAGCTCTGGCCTCTGCAGCCCACATTCCAGCTACATCAATGACTACACATATTTTGCTACATTTACTTTGCAAAATGTAAAATGTTTAGCTCTGTAGAACATATTGATACATTGTTATGGGTGTATGTAAAATGGGGGGAAAAACAAATATGTTCAAATACTAGTATTTGTGAATCCAGTTGACAAACAGATGTTATATATCTGCTTATGTCGTGTCAATCGCAAGTGCTACAGTTAAGACCATGAACTTTCATTAATTTCAAACAATTGCAAATAACTCAAATATTTTTTTACCAAATGCTTTGAAAAAATTTGAGACTGTGTACAGTCATACGATACACAATTTTGCCAGAGCGTTTTTTAAATTAACTTACCATTTGCTAGCAAAAATTTATTATTCTTCATTTTGGCTTATTTTCACAACAAATTATGTGTGTATTGTATATATATATTGGAAACCACTGCTAAACTAAAGAGCGAGGCCTTAAGCTGGATTCAGAACCCTCACGTAGCATACGCGCGTACGTACGTGTAAATGTAGAAACATGGAGTGTGTTTGGAAGCATTCAAAACCTCACGTAGCGTGCATACGTACGTAACGAAGTTGAAACAACTTTCTTCGTCGTACGTTCATACGTACGTACGCACGCTTATTTTTGGTTGCGAATGCAGGATGCACAAACGAAAGAACTCTAATTTTAATTTATTTTGAGGAATTATTTATCAGGTTATTATAAATTATGTAATTTGCTTCGGCGAATAAAAATAATCTACGATCATCTATTACAGATATTTTGTTATATTTTCGCACATCTCTAAATTAAATGCTAATGTGAATGCAATCTGTAATACTTAATATACGTGCGTGTGTTCGTACGTACTTTAAATGTGGCTGTGAATCCGTATTTATTATGTTGTAGTCAGTTTCACATAATCCTTCAAAAATGTATTTCTTTTGAAGTGGTAATGTGTTTCAACTTATCTTAACACAATCAGCAACCCTTGTACACGTCCGCCTTGCAGACATGGATTACTGTTGTTGTAATAGACTGCTTAGATATTCTGAATAAATACTCCAGGCTAACATAGGAATCTCCTGTAGATAAGTACCTTACTGTCAGAGCAAATCGTTCGTTCACAAGAATACTTATTCTGTAATTTGTGTCTTTCTTCAATACTACAGGCCCAACTAACGGTACTAAATATTCGAAGTCTTCACTTGACAAACTGCCGTAGTTTTTAAATCATCCTGTGTCTTCGATTTTCAAATCGTTGAATAAGTCTGAATTGCCATACCTATCCCTCTTTTTCAGATATTCACTGACTCAAAACCGACGTTTTGACAGTGTCTCCTTTCTTTGAACACTAATTAAGCATGTGAAGGATGCACCAACAGAAACCACTTCGTCGTCCATGGCAGGAACACTGCTGAGCGTTTAGCGAATGCAAAAGTAGGCGAGCGTTCGCCACAAGCTCTCTAGAGTTCGCCACATGTTCCTGAACATTCTCCGAATGCTTGCGAGCATTCTGCTTGGCTGCTCGCCCGGTGAGGATGGACCTTTAATGTCAGCATATCTACCACGAATATGTTAATTCCTCTTTTATAAATAAATAATCCTGATAAATTGGGAGAGCTGTGAATATTGTATTATTTTCCTATCACATTGAAGAAAGCGTGTTTCGTTTGTACTGAAATATTTTATGGTTTCGTATAGTTTGTATGAATATAGTTTCTTATATTTGACAGAAACTCATGTTAACCAATTTTAGCTATCGGAATCAGTACTGGTACGTTCCATAACTTCCATAATTACAATTATCCCGATTAATAGTTAATATATTTATTTTAAACAGTATAATTTGAAACAAGTCAACGATATGAAACAAATATTAGAGGTATTACACACGAACTACATTGTTGTGAATGTTTAGTTACATAAACGTGTACAAAAAATTTATAATATTACATAATGACCGCACAAATAGAAGCAAGTACGAAACATTTGTTAAGAAACTATCTCCTGTAAAGAATAAGATCTCAAAAGTACTGATTTATTTATACAAAACAAGAGCGAGTTTATAAATAGTTTCTACCCGCGCTTCAGTTCTCGACTAACATATTTAATCGCATACAACATCGCACTTTTCAGAGTCAACTACTCCTGACATAACAGTCTCAGAAAATAATTTAGCTCTAATAATTGAGAGAAATAATTTGAGGATAATAATATTTCAATGTTATTTTCTGTCTGTAAGTTGAAACATTGTACTGAAATGAATGTATTTTAGTACTGTGCTGGTTCTTGTACGGGCGGTGCTGACATAAACACCCAGCATCCACACGAAGTGTCACAACTTGGCTCGCGAGTAGTGCGCGTATCTCGCCCCAGCCCGCCCCACACCACTAGTTGACGGCGAGCAGCAGTGAATAGGTGAGCGCTGGCTGGGTGGAGGGGCAGCAGGGGGTGGCATTGAACACAGCACGCGACCATAGCCGCAGCCTCCCTCACAGGAGCAGCGGGTCGTGAAGAGGCGTCTGCACCCGGCCCTGGCGTGGGAACATCGCTGCGTAATTACCTCAGCGTAACCCCCCCTTCCTCCCCTGGCCCACCTTATACCCCTTCGCTTCTACAACCGCCGGTCGACATCTCTCACTACCTCCTTGCTTCACTACTAACAATCTCGCCAACGTCAACGTATCCACAGTAACACTAACTAGTTGTTTTGCGACGCACGCACCCCTCCACTGCAGAACATAGGGTACAGCGAATCTTAATTATTTTAATAATCTGGCCTCTACTTCCTTACAAAAATATTTTCTCAGTGGGACACTTATTTAGATTATTATTTAAAATCCATATATTTATCAGCGATATATTTTAAGAAACGCAGAGGCATTGAGAAATGTTGCCAACTTTTAGACTGTTAGGTGCTAAATAGATAGAGTGAAAAGCATAGGGAACTTGCATGGATTTTTTTTTTTCGAAAATACTTTTATGTTTTGCTAAACCATGTAACATATAATAACACATTTAAAAAATAATAATTTCTTCATTCAGAAGTTCTTGTTTAAAACTCGTTCCATATTTAAACTACGCGGCTGCAAGCGTAGTAAGCAGATCCCATACACAGCAGTATTATTTAATATTAACATTGTTTAACTCGGTGGGAACTCCAGATATGTGCTTGACTTCATACTAAACATTATATAAACAATTGCTTGGGTTCATAGTTGCACAACTTACTATGTTTTGCCAATTTTTGCCAACCTCTTGCTTTCCAGGAAAGGTATCTACACGAACTTTAACCTCGGTTTGCTATGGAAACATGTTCCGAGTAAACATTGCCACATAAAAATTATATTTTGTTTAATTATACGTACAGTTTTAAACTTAACGCGTACGCATTGTGAATCAAATTGGGCTGAGTTGCAGACGTATAAGAAATTGTTAGCATATATTTTATTTTGTATCGTGTATGTTTCAGACAACATGATTGTAAAAAATATGGAAGAATAAAAAAATTGAATTTTTCTTAGACCACTGGAAATCATCTTTTGCTTTCGCTGTATTTAAATAATATGTATTACTAATTATTCGGGTTTTTTTACAGAAAATTTCGGTTAGTGTACAGTTCATCGCGATTGAATTTCTATACTACTTCGGTTGTTACGATTATTTGCAATACGTATTGAATTTTAGTTTTATGTACTCTACATATATCATAAGAAGTTAAAAATTACATACCAAGTGATAACTTATCTTAGAGTATCATCCACACAGTTTCCAGACAAATTTTGTGTCTGCGAAATTAATTTTTCTCATGCAATACATAACGTCTTGTCGCGTGTTTTACAATGACATTGGGCAGAATCTTGTAAACTACATTAATAAATGTTATTCAATAAAACAATTACATGAAATAGAACAAAGTGAGGATATGTTAACTTAAAAAATTCGAAAACTCTTAACACTGATTACTATAAAACTCTACAGTTGCCAATAAACCAAAACATTGTACCCCATTTACAACACCGAGACCGAGAAATCAGAATAGTTGGGAACGGCGATATACTCTTGGAAATGTATTGCTATGTCTATATATTTGCACAAATTGTTGTGTACTTACGTATACAAATTGTGTATTTAAAACTGATTTTTGCACCCTTATAACAATTTTTTTTAAGTGTCATAAAGGAATTTTCACACCAGTTTGTAAGACAATTTTTGTTAAAGTAAATTTTTTTTTGTAAAATATAACATGCCGTCAAATGCCATTTTGACTCAAACAAAACACACTGCTTATAAAAATATATAAATAGTAATCGCTCTAGTCTCCATATGTAATTGGAAATTTATACGACTTTTATGACCCGTGACATTTTGTTGTAGTGCCTCCACTGATACATATTTTGACACTGTTTTACAAGTTTTTTCTATTAAAAGTACGATTTCTTTCTTGTGTTTCCACCACATACGCCAGAAATATTGATTCGAAGTCTTGCCACGGAGTTATACAAACTGAAAACGTACAGGCTTCTGGGAAATTTCCCTGCAATATTTCGGGAAGTATATCCTTGTAACAAATAGTTTTAGTTACGTACGCAAATTATAGCGCAGTTCAAACAGGAAGGGTAGTACACGCTCTTGAATCACGAGATTTAAATGTGTTTGACAAAATACCGAAATAGGTGTTAAATAAAACTGCAATGTTTAGAACATTGTTAAGTGTTAACGAGGTATCACCTATATGAGAAAATACAGCGTTAAAATCGACCGCCAACGTACATAAGGGATAGCCACCGTCTTACTGCATACAACATTTTTCGTCGTTATGTGTTATGACCATTTGTTGCTGTCGCATTCAGTGCTTCGTACGTAACAAAAACTGTGCTAGTGCCGCAAGTGCCTACAATCGACAGATTCCTTCAAACACCGGCACAATGTATTAACGGTGACGTAAACATAGCTGGTTTGTTGGCAACACTTATTAAGTGTGGCTGGTCAACACTTCGACTAAAACACAAGTGCAAAGAAATAGACAGTGCGTAACTGGCATTACGTCATGACCACGGAAAAAGTTGTGTGCAATTGAAGGTTGTTACCACATTGGTTGTATGCAGGCGGAAGATTTTAGCTGTTTGTTTTTCTGTATTGTTTAAATAATGTTAACTCGTAACAATGTTCAAAACATCGTAGATTTATTCAAAATCGTTTCGTATCATTTGAAAAAAAAATAAATAAAATTTAAAACTCGAATTTCAAGTGTCTTTCTAGTTGAAGTAGAGTTATTACTCTGAGCATTTTCGACACGGAAAGTTTTCGGGTAGAATCTAAAAAACGTGAATAAGAAATTTAGACATATTTCTGTTTTGATGAATGCTACAGGGTTTTTATCAATAACATTATATTGCCATCGCTTTTAAGTCTTTGATAAAAACGTTTTGACGTAAGACTTACACGCTAATTCCCAGCTTTACGTGTAGTCTCAGTGCGTCATTTAATATGCGCATCATTACCTCTCTGATCGCTTCTCCGCTTCTACAAATAATATGTAGCGAAAGTGAGAGAGGTCAACGTATTATGTAGCGGTGTTTAGGTTGAGAGGAAACAGTAGTTCTCACACGTAACATTCCAAGCAATACGTCACCGTCTTGTTCCTCACTACAAGCTCTTCCATTACGCAATGGGGGTTTATAAATACACGGAAATATCATATCGTTGTAGGTACTATACTTCGGTTAAAATACTGGCAACAGTCTAGTTTGGTTGTCGGTTATATAAATAGTTATTATTACGATTTGACCCGTAGAAGATGCAAAATACCGTCTTCTTTATACAGAGAAGAGTGTTGTAAAATATGTCCAGTTTGTGCCTAAGTCAAACTGAAATGTTATCCTTATTTTAACAGAAGTATAGTATCAACAACAACATTTTATATCAATTTGTAACAAACAGAAACGTTTAAAAAGCCACATGTATGTGGTTCTATTAATGTGGCATACGGGCCTACGTACAGAAGCGATAAGGGCCAACAGGGATGCCCAGACACGCGTATCATGCCACTTCCTAGCCTCTAAAAGCAAGTCATTGAACTTGCGCGAGCCTTCTCGCCGGCAGCTGGACTCAATGAGGCATTCAGTGATGACATTAGCATTATTTGGCTTCATATTAAGGTAAAAGTAGTTGTACTTGCATCATGATATTAACTCCTGTAACGATCACCACAAAAAGCACATATTTTCCCTCGCAAGGTGAAATAAGCCTTGAGAATACTGGTGGGCCTGCAATAGGTTCACTCTTGCGCGATAATATTTTAATATCCATCCCAACGCAGATGTAACTTATTCAAGTTAAGGTGGCTGCTTGTTTTGGCCACCGAGCGGTGCGCAAAGCTTCGACAGCTACAGGGAAACGTCTCATCGCGCTAGAGTAGAGATCAGAAAATGTTGCTTTATTATCTGACAGCGGATTGGATTCCCAGTTACCGTGTGCTCGTCTGATATCTGCTGTGGCTGCCTTAGCTACGTACAATGATAAAAGGTCGACTGTATAGACACACAAAGATACGAAGGCACGGAGTCAATAACATCTAGAATTGTAATCGGGTAAGTACAGTCTCGCGAATATGACCTGCCGCCAATAATAACACGGAATTTGCACGTCTCTTTGTATGAGTGATTTATGCTTAAGAATATGAAAATGTTTAGGAATACACACATTTTATGTTCACAACTGCACACGTAAAAGAATATTTTCTAGGTCGAAAATAGTTGTTTTTGCAGGCCTTTTTATATAAAACATATTGATGCAAATTTTTTATTTAATGAAATAGCGTGTACAACTAATATTTATGTTTCAAAATGAGTCATGAAAGTTCTGTCATTGTCATACATGTTTTAATCGCTGGCCTACCTTTAAAGCACGGTGTTTGTAGGCGCGTACAGTTCGAATAGTAAGATGTGTACGGAAGTACAGCGCAACTGCAGACTGGTAACATCCTCCAACCCCTGCCTTACAGAGGGTTAATTTATGCAGACCACATTGTTTGTAAGCGCACGCCGCACCCTTTGTTGCCGCAACAACAGGCTCTGCAGGCCTACAGTAGCGCCCGACCACACCGCGTACTTCGGCTTCGGCTTACCGCCCAGAAGAAATCTCTCCATTTTCTCCCCTTTCACCATCACTGCAGCATGCCTAGTCACCTACACGTGTTTTAAACTACTAGCTCCTCACCATTCCCAACCGTTGTAGGTAACTGCTTATGTACCTTGGACGCACCTTCAAACAAAAAAAAACAGTGTCCACATAAATGTAAATTTCATATGAGGAAGACACTCGAGGGCCGATATCGTATCCAGAATGCAAATATATTACTGGGTGCCTTAAGGCATTTACGTACCACGAAGAATGTCGTACAACGAAGAGATGCCGGAATGAGAAGGGCGGGGGAACCGAGAGATCTCTGAGAAAACATCGTCCGGCACGTTTCCCACATGCGAAATTCCGCGGCTCGACCCCGCCTGCGATCGAACCCAGGTTGCCTTTGTGGGAGGCTAATGGTCTGATCACTCGGCCGCCGCGGCTCTATTTTTCAATAAAATAACTCACATTCATGTGAAACTCACCTGTAAATAATTCAAAACTCTGGTAAAATAAAATTAGACATTTGAAATACCAGTTAAATAAAATTTATTTTATAATTAATTCTTTTCAAAATTATGATTAGTCTAATGTTATGGAAAGTCTTGTATACACCTATTATAAAAAAGTAAAACCTTCTATCCTCAGTGTGAATGCAAATTAACCACGACATTTTCAATCGGCCGTGTTTTGGAAATATGACATTTTATTTTAGTTTTTTATTTGTGATATTCTATTTTACTACTTTTAACCTACAACATGCCGAACCAACTAAATCCAAGCGTCAAAAATTAACTGTCGTAATATTATATTTTGTTAAAATAGATAAACTTGTTCTCGAAAAAAAAAATTAATCCAACTTAAATCAAAGCTTGTAATAGGTATGAAAAATATAAATTTAAATTTTCACCTGTAATTGTCAAACATATTTAAATAGTGAGCATGCGACATTGCTGTACTATATAGCATCAGAAGACCATGTGAGATAAAACAAACATATATGCTAGCCACATATTATATAGCCAAATAAAACATTAAAATAATTATACCAGATACAACAAAAAATACAAATAAAATGGAGCGGATGGAAAAAACTCTAAGCTAGCACAGTTGAAAAAACACCACCTCACGATAACACTATTCAGACAGCATAGGAAGAATGTTTGGTTGGAGACCAGGGGCTCGATTCTCATTCAGGGCGACCACGAGTTAACAGGAGTTCTAACTGGACTCCTGCTCGATCTAGCAAGAGTTGTTTTAAATACAATTCTCATCTAGACCGAACAGCGGTCTAACGGGACTTCTAACAGAACCGGCCTAGCGTAGGCACTGCGGGCTGCGGTAAGCAAGTTAGCGAACTTTGTTAGCGAGTCTGTTCAGTTACATTTACAGAGGAACTGCCATATTTGTTTGAAATATTTGAGTGCGCCGACGAAGATTTTGGGATTTTATATTCGAGGAGGATCCATTCTAAAATTTTGCACCTGCATTAAGTATCATTTTACAAATGATTTGTGTATTATGTGTCCATCATGGGAGTAAAAAAAAAAAAATACGCACTCTTAAAATATCCATCGTGTACCTGACACGATTACATACGTACGTTCGTAAATATATACGCCTAGTTTATTGCTAGTAGCTATTGCATAAAATAATTCACTCAATATAAATTTACCAGCGAGTACAATAATGTTATAACAATATAAACATTCGTTACGCTCATGTAAGTAACGATTTCGATTTGTATGTTAGGTTGAGATAAACTGCTCCGTTATTCAAATTTGTTCGTGCAAACATAATGTTTTGTCAACAGCAATGTACCACTCGTGTTTAATTTCAGACATATGATACTTGAGTGTAAAATTATGTGATCCTATATCAAGTTGTTAAAAAAAGGCAAAGTTACATTGTTAAAAAATAATGTCCCATTACTAGGCCTACTGCACGTTTAGAGGTTAGAGACAGAGGTAAGTTATTGATTCTGATGAAAGTCATAACTGATACTTTATTTACCATAGAACAAAATACATTGTTATGGGTTTTGCACAACGTAAACAAAACGACACATTTAATTATATACAGTACATGTGCAAGCGTTTCAAAACACTCTATTAAGTTAATGAAATTTAGTACTTGAATTATTGTCATTGAACATATGTATGCCATTGACATTGTCAAGTACAGAAAATCAGTCCGGTATAAACTCACCATCAGTTGATGTTCTTTCCAAGAATTTGTTAAAATCATAATGGGGATTATTCAGCAGTCGAAGCCCGCCACAGTTACAAAATCACGCAACAATTTCTTTGTCGATTGTCTTTTCTTTCTTTACAAAAGAGCATCGTTATTCTATCATTGGCCAGCGAGCGAAGTCTTGCGCTTGGGTACACTATAATTCACGGAACTCGCAGACAGTCTCGTATAGGGTGCCCGGTTATTCGCTTACATTTAACTGGACCAGTTAAACCACGAAATGTAGCGGGATCCCGCTAAACGAGAATCATAACAATTCCGCTACAAGCGGTGAACACTGTTAGTGTAACAAGACTCCAGTTCAACGCCGATTTGAATGAGAATCGAGCTCCTGAACAAATAAAAGTGGTAAATGGGACGAATAACTTCAAGAAACAGTTGTTTGCATTCCTACTGAATGGCTCATGCTATACAGTACAAGAATACCTGTCATAGTCTAGTGTTTTCCTCTCCACATTATGTTAGTTTCTTCAATTGACCTTTCCTTACTTGGTAAAATAACAATTTTTTTAACTAAGTACGCATTTTATCTATTTAATATATTGCAGAAGGATGTGTACATCCCTAATATCTTAATGGTAAAAATTAATGTAAATAATTTTGCTGTAGATTTACTTTACCTTTGAGATTCATTTTGGGATGACTCAACACGTATTGTATGAAAAAACATTTGTGTACTTTGCAAGATATACATAACATAATCTACTCTTTGTAATTATTATGTGCTAGAACAATTTAAAAGTTTTTCCTCACATACTTGTAAATTTTTTATTTGTATATATTTTTTGTACGTATAATTGACGAGTTCTAATAGCGCTCTAATGCCGCACAAATGACCGCTAAATAAATACCAATACCAATTCCAGAACCATATAGCGACACTCCCGCTAACAGCTTAGCGCAGCCCTCGTAGCGTACGTTACGGCCGGTCCCGCTAGGGCGTATTTCAGTCATCTTGAGAATCACATTTTATGCCATTCCTGCTATATCAGACAGGAGTCCACTTAAATAGTACGTTTGAACGCTACTTCCCGCTACTGAAATTCATATCAGCCAATGAGAGAATAACGATGCTCTTTGTAAAGAAAGAAAAGACAATCGACAAAGAAGTTGGTGCGTGATTTTGTAACTGTGGCGGGCTTCGACTGCTGAATAATCCCATTTTGATTTTAACAAATTCTTGAAAAGAACATTAACTGATGGTGAGTTTATACCGGACTGATTTTCTGTACTTAACGATGTCAATGGCATACATATGTTCAATGACTATAATTCAAGTACTACATTTCATTAACTTAATAGAGTGTTTTGAAACGCTTGCACATGTACTGTATATAATTAAATGTGTCGTTTTGTTTACGTTGTGATGAAACCCATAGCAATGTGTTTTGTTCTATGGTTAATAAAGTATCACTTACGACTTTCATCAGAATCAATAACTTACCTCTGTCTCTAACCTCTAAACATGCAGTAGGCCTAGTGCTGGACATTATTTTTTAATAATGTAACTTTGCCTTGTTTAAACAACTTGATATAGGATCACATAATTTTACACTCAAGTATCATATGTCTGAAATTAAACACGAGTGGTACATTGCTGTTGACAAAACATTATGTTTGCACGAACGAATTTGAATAACGGAGCAGTTTATCTCAACCTAACATACAAATCGAAATCTTTACTTACATGAACGTAACGAATGTTTATATTGTATTAATATTATTGTACTCGCTGGTAAATTTATATTGAGTGAAATATTTTATGCAATAGCTACTAGCAATAAACTAGGCGTATATATTTACGAACGTACGTACACTGTAAAAAATGTTTGTACTTTTACAAAAAAAAAAGCCTTCGAAACCCAGTTGCCAAAGAAATTCCTTGTATAACTACAATGGTTATCCTTGTAATTAAATACGAAGTATATGTTTGTAAAATTACAAGGACTAGCCTTGTAGCTGTACTTTCAATACGAAAAAATAAAAAAAAATATATATGTTCATTGTGCTTCATAAACAACACTGAACTTATTTATCAAATAATTTTTGAATAAAGGACGTATAGAAGAAACTATTTTTAAAATATAAAAAAAAAACTCGTAAAGCACTAAGTTTCGAACCACTCTCCCCTCGCTTAGAATCTACACATCGTACCCCTAGACCACTCTGACTTCCATATCGACTAGTATTTATTAATTTGTATACATTCAATGTAAAGTTCAGTAATATTTATTCTCTTTAAAGAACTCTTTTAATATAAACATTCACTTTATTCCAGAAAATACTTTTCAGAGGTTGTGATCTTTGCATAAGTAATTTCCGGCGAACTTACGATTTTTGTAGGCTACACATTTTTTCTAAGTTTTTTGCAAACAAATTCCTTTAAATGTTATAAACTAATAATTTTACAAGGAATATTTTTAACATTTACAAAAGTTTGTACAACTACGAAGAAGTGCCTTGTCATATTTTACAAAATAATTTACAGTGCAGGAACTGTCGGTATAGGTAAGCCTACAAGGAATCCCTTTTTAGTATTACAAAGCTTACCTTTGTAACTTCATAAACTAATGATTTTACAAGGATTTTCTTTGTACTTTTACAAGGACTTGTAAAAGTACAAGAAATATCCTTATAAATTTTACAAAATTTTTTAGAGTGTATGTAATCGTGTCAGGTACACGATGGATATTACAAGAGTGCGTATTTTTTTACGCCTATGTGAACACATAATACACAAATCATTTGTAAAATGATACTTAATGTAGGTGCACAATTTTAGAATGGATCCTCCTCGAATATAAAATCCCAATATCTTCGTCGGCGCATACAAATATTTCAAATAAATATGGCAGTTCCTCTGTAAATGTAACTGAACAGACTCGCTAACAAAGTTCGCTAACTTGCTTACCGCAGCACGCAGTGCCGGCGTGCCTACGCTAGGCCGGTCCTGTTAAAAGTCCCGTTAGACCGCTGCTCGGTCTAGATGAGAATTGTATTTAAAACATCTCTTGCTAGATCGAGCAGGAGTTCAGTTAGAACTGCTGTTAACTCGCGGTCGCCCCGAATGAGAATCGAGCTGCAGTCCTGCTACAAACGGCGCATCCCGCTAGTGTTAACAGGACTGTCGTTAACGCCGATCTGAATGAGAATTGGCCTCCAGGTGGCGCATAAGGCTGGAAGGCACAGCGATGACCTTACGGCATATCAATTGGACGAAGACCATTTGACGAACTAAACTGGAAAATACAACGATGAGTTAACAAGCATACGACTAGACGAAATGACGATAATGACACAGTATAATTTATTTTTAGTGAGTGGTCTGAAAAATTTGGCGTCTAAATTTTATTACAATATTGGTTTTAAACGCACGTTAATTAATGTGGGTTTGTAACTTTCTATGTTCACTGTATGTAGACCTATGCTGTCTCGGAACATCTGAGTCAATAATGAACTGGCAAGGGAACTAGAACTAATCCCGTGCTGCTAACTCTGAGTTCTGAGGTATAACTGAATGGTCACAGCAACAACAATCAATAACAACTGAAAATACAAAATAAAGCCGAACAATTTATTCATTCCAGTCGTTGCTCAGCCGCGAATCACGACCCTCCTTACTCTTGGCCAAGCCACCGGAAAGTCATTTTTTGTTGTAGCCGGGATCACCCCTTCTATTCAGCTCTCCATACTGATTCACAGCGCACCCCTCTGACCCTGAGCTTACCCCTCCCTCCCAAATAAGTGACACAACCCCTTTTAGCTGCACCGCTCTCTGCCTCCATAGACCTTCCTACAAAGACCCTCAGCTCAAGCCCCGACATATGTTAACTGGGCGGCTTTATTTGCGTCACGTTTGCAACTGCCCGATCACCCGAGTATCGCGATAACTACCCCTCGTGCCAACCCCCAGGCCAAGAAGAGGTCCTCTGGGATATCACCAACCCTCCCCGCACTCCCCATGGACGCCTTATTTGCTTTCTGTGTCGCTCGGCCGCAAGAGCTAATTGACTCGTATTCACTTAGCCGGTCCATGCGGCTCGGAGGCTGCGTGGATAATCTCGCCTGAAATAGTCGTCCCCGCCGACATCTTCATCTATGTCACCGGGACTAATCGCTGTCGCACCAAGGAAGAGGGTCCGGGTGTAATAACTTTATTTGATCAGATAAGAGACGTCTATCTGCACGAGTTATGTGACATTTTTATTTAAGACTGCTTACATTACATTGTAAAATATAAACAAAAAATTTTACTTGTTGCCTTTTAACGAACACTCTTTACAGCCGTACGTAACTAATGAAACTAAGGTGGTGGGATTGTGTGAGCTAATTCATCTGACCTTAAATCTCACACAAGCTTGCTCCTTCCGTGCTTCAAACAGCCAAGTTCAAAATCCTTGTGTAACGTATATTCGGCAACTTAATTTGCAAATTCAGCATATAACCTGAGAAAAACAAGTTAATGTTTCAGTGGTACAACGATGTTGAAAAAACCGAATTCATAAAAAAAAAATTTTAACGTTGAACTTTGGTGAAAATGTATTTGAGGAGCACCGTTCATTTAGCCTGATTTCGTGTTTTCTAGATTAGTTTTACAATTTTGTTTGCCTGGAATATTTTATTTTACCGAAAATCGTGTTGTTTCACTTTTTTTTACATTAATATTTGTCATTCTTAACGTAACATTTCCTAAGGATCCTGCTTTTGTAGTATTTTACCTCAAATATTAACGAAAAGAATTCTACTGAAACAACATTAGCAATAAATTTCAAGGAATATTTTTTTCAGCAGTCATTTGAATAGGATTTGATATGATTAAATTTCTTTTATTTATTTTCATTTAATTCAGTTCTTTTTCCCTAAAATTCATCACATTGTGCAATAATTAGACTCCTCCTAAATAAAACAGGTTGGTTTTTGGGATGTGTAAATTTGGTTTCTGTTTCTGAAGAGAGCATGTAATATCCTGGTTCTCACACAACTGTGCAAAACAGTATTCTACAGTCTGTATTGGGTATAACAAAGGTACTTTGAAGGTTTTTCATTCATTTCGTTGTCACTGTTAGTCTGTAAAATTACGAATAAGAAAAGTGCACGTGCATTGCAAAAAACAGTGAATGGTTAATATGCACCTTACATGTTGACATGTTGTCAGGTGACATCTGTTAGATTTGTGCGAAGGTTTAGTCGTTAGAGAACCCAGTACTAAACACAGTATTTTATAATTTAGTTAATTTACTTATTACATAACGTCAAAATTTAGCCACAGGCTGGTTTACGATTATGGCATGTATTTGTATACAACTATTAACTTAACATTACTGAGTAAACATTAATAATCAATGTTAAATACTATGATACCGACACTGCATAAGTGTCAACATTAGAATATTTTGAATTACGAAATAAATAATTAGTTGAAGAAATATAAATTTAATAACTACTACTGTCTGAGTAAGTTATTGACAATTGTTTGAACAAAACCTTAAACATTATTAAGAAATAAATATTTTTATTATTTTTAATTAAACTTGCACGGATTTTTGTAAGCTTTCTCATATTTAAACTGGTTCTGTGGCAAAAAAGAAACATTTTCCCCTGACATTGCTATGTGAATGATTTCTCAAGTCCCGTTAGGCCATTCTAAGTAATGCTAACCATGTAAGTAAACTTATGTTTGAAAACGGATTTATTAAATACACATAACAATTTCACTATTTGGCAATATTAACAAAACAATGGTAATAAGTTTCGTATTTTTAATTAGCTACTGCCAATACTGTACAATATAGCAAAGCCTTGTTGTTAGTAAACATACGTCCTTGCTGGCTAAAATATATTTAATTGCTGTTTTATTTCAATGTAAAAATAAACGCTTAAAGTAACCAACAGGTGTCTCGTGAAGGAGACAGACAGCTCTGGCAGCACTCCGCAAGAGTGCGAACTGGTGATGTGATACAAGCTGCCGTATTCTAACTGACAAAGTGTAGACAGTTTCCGAACATATACGTCCTCTTCGAGGCAGGGAACTCACGACCAGCGAAACGTGAAGAGTTATTAGGAAGCCGTGACGACACGCCGAGAGGCGAGGCGAGCGACAAATAAACCCCAGTGTTTATTCCGGCTTTCTCGGATATTTACGGGCCTGCAGTGACTCTACCGCCGCTTGCGAGTAATCCACGTATTTTATTCAGTTTACAGCCGCGTCTAGTGGGCGCGTTACACGATATAGTTGCATGGCGGACGACCTTCGTAACACCTTGTCCTAGTTTATCTTGGACACATATCACACTCCTCTGGTCGACTGCTGTTTTTGCATCTCCACGTCCTCACTTTCCTCACGCACAAGAATTTTGGTGACATTTACCTCAAGTTTACCGTCTCCCTTTTCTGAGAGATCTTTTTTCCTGGGCGGGAGCATGCACAAGTACTGTATAGTAAATCTCAGTGTTTTTGTAGCAATTACTTTACCTTATACAATATTTTCTTCAAGACAAAAACGGCTTGGTTGAAGCAATTGTTATAAAATACATTTTTTCTCTTATGAACTAAAAATCAATTTTTTACTCCGGAAATTAGAGAGCATAATAAGAAAAACTTTAAGCAATGCTGTAAAATGTGAGACGATTATACGTACTGCTCCACTTTAGGGCTGTATAAAAATAATATCTCAAAAACTGGATAAACGTAAGGTTTTTACCTTAAGTTTAAGGCCTGTAACAAATATACCATAAAATAATACGCCCATACGTTTTGTTAATTTGAATATTTGTTTGTAACGTTTAAAGAAGTATGAAATATACCTTGTGTTCATTACAGCCATTTATAATTTTATGATAACTATATTTTTAATAACGTTTATAATCACATTTGAAGTAATATAAAACATGTCTTTACTAGGGGATGGTGAAGTACAGACCAACAACGTTACACGATACAAATTTCAAGAAAATGTAATAAAAATATGCTGTATAATATTGGGATGGTGGTAATATCTTGGGGGCAACTTTCATCTACCTCTGAAGTAAGCGGTCATAAAGTATTTTAATAAATAAAATCTAATCAATATCTTATTTATACATACACAATAAATTGAAAATTATAAGAAAAACATTTCTTTGGCTGGCAGTTTTTGAACAAATATGTTAATTTAAGGAGCAGGATTTTAAAAAATTCCCTGTTTACCCACGCAAGTTGTAAATCATTCTATACATGAAACTATTAAAAGCACTTATACTTCATGTTTGTTTACAAGAAAGTGTAGGCCCTACTGTTGTACTAACAATTACTTTGGCGTCTGAGTAGCGAAGTACTTCCCGTGTTGTTTATTTGAGAATCTCGCTTCAATTTTATTTTATACTTGCTAATGATAACATTGTAAAGACCAAATTTGTATTTAAATGTATGGGAAGATTCCATCTACTTGGACTGGCAATAGCAGCTGGAATTCTGTGATTCGCAAATTGCTGCTGGTAAACGTGTAAGAATACTGCCGCGTGACGACGTCAATGACATGAATGTGCCTGTAGGTAGTGCGTGGCCGCTTGCAGACCGCACGGAGCACTCTCGTTTCTAGCTACATTCTCAAGTTCTTGGTGTACAGTAGTACAAAATGAATCGGTCCGGCGAGGCCGAGAAAAACTCTTTCACGCATATTGCTGTAGTCAACACATACATAAACAGAAATTAAAAGTGCAAGTCCTAACCGAGCGAGGCGGAGCAACAGTAGTACGTTGGATTCGCATTGTGGATAAGCCGTGTTCGTTTCCCGGCATTGTACATTCCGATTCCGGTTGTTCCCAAATCGCCCCAAGCAGAACGTTGGAATGGGTCCTGATAATAGGTCATTGTTGATTCCTCTCCCATTTCCTGTCCTTGAGCGTAGTTATGTGTATCCGTCTCAGATGACTTTCTCCGTCGAAGATACGTAAAGTTCTGGGTAAAATGGGAAGATCCACAAGGGAATAAGTAAAATCATCTTAACAGTACTGTGTACCGGTTTCAGATCTCCGCGTTTGACGCGCGAGAGCAGCGGAGTGATAAGAGCCAGAGCACCACGCTCGACGATAGACACATGGTCTTTATTCGCAGCGCTAAACTGGCGTGCAGTGTTCTCGTAGAACTATTTTTTTCCTGCTGGACTTTAAGCAATGACTCTAAAATTTAATACTTGCATATTATGAAGTAAATACCAATGCACTCACCTTATTTTGTGATTTACAGATTCAGGTCGTATTTTCAGAGTTACAGCAGTCTAAAAAGCCGTTTTCAGCCATTTCCAGACACCCCAAAATCATGTTACTAACAAGCATACTGAATTTTCAAAAAGTGGCATACGTAGTTTCTATTGGGTGTTCTTTTCATAGATAACCAAAATAAGAATAAGTTGGGCGGTTTCGCGTATAGAAGTATTCGCGTGACATTCCACAACACTGTTCAACGGCTAAGTACACAGTCATCTTAATACACAAAACACTAACATTAAAAATGAAGAATGAAACAAAAAATTCGATAAAACTTGGAACACCACAATTATGACAGCCCATTAGATTACTGAGACGATGACAAGGTTATACACAAGGTAGGATGACCTACCATGACGTCACAGACATAAGACTAGACGACATATTGATAAAGCAACATAAGAACACATTGTAATATTGTCGCGAAGATTTCTGGACCTGACATTTACTCCTATTTTCACGTAAACTAAATGCGATAACCTCTCCTAGCGTAACGTTGTTTTTTTTTTTTAAACCTAAATGTGGATTTTATATGTTTGAATGCTGCAATATTCTGATTAATTAATTACTTTAATAGTAAGCATATGTCAAAGACATTGGGATGTACCTACTAAAAATAAAGTTCTTCATATTCGTATAAACAATAAATAATATTTAAACGTTTGTATTACGAGTGAATGTCAGATCTGCCAGAAAGACAGCATAGTAATCGCCAGTTAAAACTGTATTAATATCAAACTGTATACCACAATAGACAAGGCAGTTTCAGTTTATTCTAAGATCTTATTGCTCTTCGCTGACAAATGTGTGTAAGTAATAACCGCCTAGACGGACCTGTGAACATTCGCTAAATATAAGCAGTAGGTTAGTGTGAAACGATCCTGCGTGTTAGTGCTGGTGGGGATAATGTGAGACGTGAATATAGCAGGAATACAAGGTTGAGGTAAGTGGGTTTTAAGAATGAAGAAATATAATTAAACAACTTTTTTTTCGTGCCTGTGTACACGGCAAATTCAGGTAAAATACCACATCCATTTTCCACCCTGCTCTAAGTTCGGGATATTATTCAGTTAGACTTTCTATTAGCTTTTTTTATAACGTTCGTAATTAATGCAGTTCGCAAATTCCTTACAAGTATTATTTGCAGTATCAGATTGCATTGTTCATATGACTTTTTAACTGAACAATCCTGTAACTAAGTGAAGGATACTGTACTGAACGTTTCACAGTTAGTTGAATGAAAATATACCAAATCTCCTGCATTGAATAGAATTGCTGTTCTCTCGGTCACGAGACAGTTCGACGCAACTGCAAATGTAGAGGTGACAAAGTCTACAGCAGTCAACGAAAAAGTCACGTTGTATTAAATCCTGATACGAGTAAAATCATGTTGGACACTTAGAACTGCAGTGGCTAAGAAAAAAGGTCAAAATCAAAGCAAATTTCAATATATTGTTACTTTGCTTGCTTAAGGCTAAATGTCCCCATTTTAAATCATAATGTCACCACCACGAGGCAGCACCAAAATGAGAAAATTTTTCTACAGAAATAACTTGGCAACCCATGAACGGATTTTAATGCGGGAAACGGCATTTTACATCGTAAAACCATACCAATGTAGTTATTTAGTTTGCATGTCATTAAAATTATCCGATAAAAAAATAATGCGGGAAACGGCATTTTACATCGTAATACCATACCAATGTAGTTATTTAGTTTGCATGTCATTAAAATTATCCGATATAGAAATGATTTTAAAATAATGTCTAAAACGCAATGTTTTTTTAAAAAGTCGCCTTACAGGAACATGGCCATAAGTTAGAAGAATTTAACGCAATTTACAGATATTTAATAGGTCAAATACTTTTGTCGGAAACATAAAAATAAGATATTAACATGTAAGGTGTCGCGATACAGGATTCGCGCCCCCACTCCCTTTCTTACCTTCGCGTAAATAACAGTGTTGATTCGACAGTCGGCCTCTGGTATGCTTCCAAGGTCAAAAGCATCCTTCCATCTCCCTCTTGTAATGATATATAGTACTGTTTGAAAATACGTAAGGCTGTGTGTTACATTTGTATGACAGCGTGATAATTATTGACAGAAACACTCAACAACTAAACCAACTATGCTACCGTTATTCAGACACGGTTGTTTTAGTAAGTATCGTCCAAGATTTCGTCTGGTGGTAACTCAGGAAACCGTGGAGAACACGAAGCAGTTTGCGTTTCGTTTTTCACAGAGGTAGCGTCACTGCTCCTCCGTTCGTACGTCTCAACTTTGTTTCTGACTCGCAGGAATAAATGTTTGTCTTGCAGATGCTAGTTACCTTTTGTGTGCATGCGTAATGTCATAAATCGGTGCAGATTTCGTAGATAAAAGTATTACGTGACATAATTTGTTTATTTTAAGAAGTGATACACTATGTCAATGTATGAGTTGCATTTTGCATGGGATGAACACACGTAAACTAGGTTTTTTCAAATCTAACTATACCAAATATCTATATACAGTCATTACAGGTACCACTTTGTGGCGTCTTACGAATGCAGTTCATAAAAGTCGGACTGAAATTTATTTAATTGTTGAGGAACACCCAACTTCAAAGAAAGCGAGGCGTCCTGGAGTCCTCCCGCGGGAAAATTTGGGGTTCCACGGTGCAAGATGGGGTTATTAAAAAAAACATTTCTCATTCCCAAAATATACTAATTATACAGCTGGTTGAAATAACAATTTTCTTCTATAGGAATTTTTTTTGAGTGAACAAATTTACAAAAAAAAAAAAAAACATTTACCTCATGTACATGTTGGAGCCCTGTACACATAACAAAATAATGAATTTAAATACCAGGAGCAACCTGAATGTTAACCTTACAAGCTGCAGTAGCAGTAATAATGTTCCACTCGACATAAAAAATTGACTAAAATAAACTTTTATTCGAATTTATTGGTTTGTGGACTTTCGCAATTGCTCATGTTTTGTTGACCAAACTTGTATTGAAAGACAAAGTGACAAAATAGAAAAAACACACAAAACTCAAGTAAAAACAATCCCAGACAAAGTTCCTCTGGGATTGTGTTTACTTGCGTTTTCTTACTATGACAGTACACAAATGTTGTGCATTATTTGATAAACGATTGGTTCATTGTTTCAGAAGACTGCTTTCTCCTCCCGTTCACTTTTGCCACACAGACAGCAGCAAAAATAATATCGACATTAATAATACGATGTATATATGAAGTTACAAAGTGTTTGTGTGAGTGTGTGTGTGGAGGGGGGTTCGCGACATGTGTATTTACGTAAAATTATTTATATTGATTAATAAAAATCGTATGTTCTTCATTACATGTATAGGACAAATATCTTCCTCTGGTTTGAAGTTTTCGCTGGCTTTTTTTACCTAGTAGTTTGAATGTACAAATACGCGTTTTATTTTTCCTAATTTCCATTCTAACTCCAAGAGAAACAATATCAGGGGATACCTAAGTATATCAGAAGGTATCCTTTTTGTCCACAATGTTTCACTAAATCATTTACCCCGTCGCAAGAATCTTTCAGACAATATATGTATTAAATATTCATGTTGTTTATTGCAATACTAAGTAACAACTACCAAAAATCAGGACTTGGAAAATTTCTGAAATACAGCAAAATTGGGTGTTTTCATTAAAAACAATGATTCATGCAAATTCAGAAGCCTTGGCGGATGTTTCATCGCGAACCAATTTTGGCACAAGCGTCGAAACGTGGACGTTTTCCTTACAGATACTATTGGTTTTGTTTAATTATATTATATTTGTAATAGTGTTAGCCCTGGCCTGTCATTTCAACTTATTTTATACAATTTTCACTATATCTTAAAGGTTAAAACAGTTATTAACTGATATTTCCAACATTCTGCCACTTTACCCAATATTTACAATTTAATACGTGTTGCACCATGATTCGAGATACAAATTAGGACATATTTGTAGCTATAGACATACTCGCGCAGATATATTCATTTATCAAAATATTTGAAGCACTTGAAGCCTATCGACACGCAGTAACATAACATCTCGATATATCGAGAAGATGACAGCAGTATCGCCGGTATCAGCAGTAAAAGTTCCAAGTCTACCTAGTTACCATAAATAGGCCTACTCTATGAAGAAGTGGTAACACATACTTGTTTACATGAGATGTCTCTTGCGAGGAAATTCAGTTCATTATTTTGATAATAAAAATAAACTAGTAACATTACCAGACAGATACTTATACGAACAGCGATATCACAAGGATTGGGTATGCAAATTAAAATGGGGAAACAATTTTCTTTTATTCGGTAAGAGAATAAATATCTACAATTTGACAGATGTAGGCCTATGCTAGCAAATATTGGGCCAAACTAAAAAAAAACTTTAATTTCTACTTATATTGAAAGAAACTGAATAAAATGGAGGAATACTTAACTGAGGAAGAAACTGAGTGAAAAAATGTTTAGATAAATTGTAGGATATTTAACTAACATTTTAATTTGCACTTTTTAAATTAGTTCCAGGTCTAAATTATAAATACGAAAAATTAATAATAATGAGTTAAAATTAAACCTTTCTGGTTAATTGTAACCATTTTGAAAGTATATGCGTACACAATTTTTTTACGCTTTAAAATTTTTTCATCAAATTTTTCCACTGCTTGAAAAACATGAAAATTTCGTACCACTTTCAACATATTTAACACAGAAGCTGGTCAGTTTTATTCAGTATTTTTAGGGGTCCTTTGCAATAAGTACTGTACTACAATTCTTACAACACAACTATATATCTAGGCTGTGACATAAAGGTGAAATGCTACTTTACGTTACTTGCAGCATTAGTTACTGGGAGTAAATCACATTGTCCTTGTATTCAGTTGTTTGCAGCGACAATTATTTTTATAGACAGACTATTGCAAAACAAAAAATTGGTGCATTCAGTAGTACAAGTGTTTTGTATTAAGGGCTTGTTCCCGAATTTTTTTCAGACTGTTGCCAATAACTCAAATATTTTTTAACCAAAAGTTTTGAAAACATTTGAGTCAACGTGCAATCACACGATGCACAATACTGTGGACGCGTTTTTTAAAATAATGTACCATTCGCCAGCAAAAAAATAATTTTCTTCATTTTTGCTTATTATCACGACGAAAAGCGTGGTACTTTGGGTAATGAAATCTAAAAAACCGTTTAGTATAATTCTACAAAATATTCAGCTACAAATTATAACATATTAGTGTCAAAATTGTGCAGCGAAAATTTGATATGAGTATTAGGTAGCAATAAAAAAATATTTTCGAAATCACTGCAAAACTCCGTAACAAGGCCTTAATTACGGTTTGAGATCGCATGGAAAAATATACTTGTAATAAATATATTTACAATGAAATTTGACTATAACAAAGCACTTACTGTAAACTCTGAACTTTTTTTTGGAAATAACGTACATACTGAACAACAGTAACCTTTTGGTGCAAATAACAATATATACACTAACTGTACCGCTGATACATGTTTAAAGCCAAAGGGACCATATACTACACATGACTACCAGTACCACAGTAAAAAACTGAGAAATGTAATGCAATAAAACTTATAACAATAATAGTGTAGGCCTACACATAAATAAGTATAAAAGAACTGTCCAT
The DNA here is from genome assembly GCA_003012365.1 of Medauroidea extradentata. Taxonomy (NCBI): domain Eukaryota; kingdom Metazoa; phylum Arthropoda; class Insecta; order Phasmatodea; family Phasmatidae; genus Medauroidea; species Medauroidea extradentata. Next base: position 2,668 of record PNEQ01013621.1, on the reverse strand, counting down.
AATTTTTATGTGGATTGAAAGGGAGTAAACTGACGAATGAAGCATGCTGACCACTGCATTTACTTATGTTTGTCTTAGTGATAATGAGCTGACTAAAATGTAAGGATACAGTGGTGTAGTGCTCAAACTGTTATCTGTCCATCACAGCATATTATGTTCAATCCCCTGCAAGATTGTCCCAGATATCCAAATGTTGGAATTGAATTGGAGAATTCCGCTGATCGGAGAGTTTTCCTAGTGGATCTCGTTTAAATTTCATCTGCTCTACACATAGCTGTTAAAAAGTGTGTATGCTTTTACATTCTGCTGCGAATTTGAACTGTTTACCCTTCACTAGGAACATTGCTACATACAAATATGAGGTGGCATGTATTTTACCTTGGTACAAATTCAACGTGTTGACAACTGCCCGGATCATTTTTCTACCCGCCAATCCAAATAACTTTGCGCAGCATATGAAACTTGACCTGAAACAAAGAAATTATTATAATTTCTTCGCATTTTAACAAAATAACAACACGAGATAGTTTATAAATAGAACTAACTAAATTAATGGTGTTCACGTGGACTAAATGCAGAATTTTGTATCTGCACAAGCACAACATAGTGTTAGTTTCATTGGCTTGACTTGTGACTATGAATTTTCCACCAGTTAATTTTTTTTAGCTCATACAGTCTTCAGACAGCTGCATAAGAAAATCAGAATTTACACGTTACGGGAACGTACGAATAACGAAAACCAAGTGCCTTAGTTTTACTCAAACAAAACAATTGACACTGATATTAGATATTATGGGCCATATGTTAAAACAAAAAAATACATAACAAAGCCCGTTTGTGTTTAAAAAAAACTGTCGTAAAATAAGAAAAAACTAAAATTATAAGTTTTTTTAAATACAAAAGTATGGCATATTTTTAAGTAATTTAGCATATGACCCTTTATAATGTCTAATTTCAGTGAAAAAAAATTTCCTCTGAGTAAGTCAGTTGTTTATGTAACCAGACTACGAGAGCCAAAAAATGTTATACATGGAAAATGTAATCACTCAATAATATCTATAAAACATCCATAAATGTGTGACTGTATTTTTGCATATCATATCCTCTAAAGAGGGTCAAAGAAATAAATAAAGACATAACGAACACTATATCGAACAAATGCGAAATTAATGTCAACAGTTGTTAGTTTAACAATACATAACAATTAACTTACTGAGAATTTGGTTAATCTTACAGAGCAGAAAATATTTAGTTTAAGGGTGGTGAACTAGGGCAAAATAGAGTTGTAAAATACCGTAATGAACTTTTTTTACTTTTCTACTTTGTTAAAAATTTAATACTATTCCAGTATGTATGAGCAATAGAAAATTACAAATCAGGGCTAAAACAGCAGAGTTTTGTTGAAACATTTAGTCATCATATACAGTAATTAATACGCTGCAAATTAATTTTATGGCAGTAAACATGTATGTGTGAACAATAGAAGCTGTGCGTAGCTTTTATGTTGAAGAATTGAAATTAACAAATTAATTTTGAACAGTACTTACTACCCTTCTCCTCCCATTTTGCCAAATTGATGTATGGAGCATTCATATCTCTTAAGCTCAGTCCACATGGGCATCTTTCTTGTACATGAAAGTGAGCTTCAAATGTGTACAAGAAAGGGAACGCTAGCTAGTGTTCTAGCTAGTATCCTACAAAATTAATTGTTTAGTTCACACTGCCAGCTTTCTTGTACAATCTGGTGTACAACATTAAAATTTGAATACAGATTTTAAGGCTGCGTTTAGAGAATTGGAGGTAGGCCTAATAAGTGCAATATTTATCGTACCTGCACCAAAAAAAAGTTTTAAGATGTAAACATGGAATTATTGTCTCTGGTTAATTATATCCAGATGTAAAATGACAGGCGCACGATCAGCAAATATTCCTTTAATAGCAACTTTTGTTCAGCAAAGACTCTATTTATTTCAAAATGCTTCGCATTTGTAAGCAATTTTGTTCAGAAACATTCGTGCGTGCATAAAAATTGTTTGTTTACGTTCAACTAGTACAAGAAAGATAATGAAAAATAGTACCGTCCCTATCCCGCACTAGCTAGTATACAAGTCCTTGTTTGCTAGTCAATATTATGCTCGGTGGCCGTTCTCACGATACAAGTTCGCCACAAGTCGACGTGAACTAGAAAGTGTTCACTTTCTTGTACAAGAAAGATGCCCGTGTGTAGGGCCCACTGGACTTTAAGTTACGGTCGCTCACCTTTCGTAAACACACCACACATATTACAGGTGTAAAATTAAGCTCCTGGATTTATTTAATTCCTACAATCGCTAGTAGGCACCTACGACAGCAAAAACTTCAGAATTTAGGCCCTAATTAATTTTGGTGTTACCAAGGTTTATAATTACACAAATTAAAAGAAATTTATTCAGGCTAACTTAATTCAACACTACATCCCAAACATTTAGTCCTAATTGATTTGCAAGAATAACAACTGTGTTTAAATACATATTGCAATCAAACTGGTAAACACTTTATCCAAAGAGAAACAGTGAATTACATTAAAAATGCATTTTCTAACACTTTAGGCCTACCAATATCAAGATAGGGTTGTTTATGAAAACCCACTCAGAAAACTTAGTAGTAGCTCTGACAAATGCAGTGCTAG